>JABFAK010000142.1:0-78035 GCA_013266265.1 Fusarium sp. NRRL 66182 | reverse complement strand
AAGGATCACGGCGCCTGCCTGTGCCGTAGAGAGGTATGAGAGCTCGGAGCTCTCCGCTATCTGCGAATCCTGGACGAGTATACCGGCAACACCGCAGACTATGCCCGTGGCTTCTAAAGGCAGGCATTTCAAATCCAGGAAAATTGGTATCAGGCAGGCGTCGACATCCCCAACCAGAGAGTCACCGAAAATGTGTAGTAGATTCTTGTCGAGTAGGAGGGATGGCGGGTCATCTTGAGCAAGAGTGACGGACATGAACCGGGGCTGCGAGACAAGCGCCGAGATGATGCATGTGTAGAGCTTCGTGTCGACGTTATCCGCCCAGCTCGGACGGCGGCCGTTTCCGGTCGTATGTCGGCTGATGGAGGGCCGTTGGTGGGTGAAGTTTGCAAGCTGAGAAGCCTCACGGCCAGAGCATTGTACCAACTCGAGCGCTTCCTCAATCCGGGGAGCAACATTCCTCTTCTTTAGTGTGCCAAAAGTGCGTGCTTGCAGCTCGGCAACGTTGAGGGGAAGACCCTCATGCGGTGGGGAGGTTGCGCTTACACCTTGCCTTTGGCTATTTGCAGCGGACGTGATGAAGTTGGACTCGTTATCGCATAACTCGAACCCCTTGGCAATGAGAGACTTGGCCACGTTTTCGCGCTCTTTAGTCGGGACTAGAATGAAGTCGGAGTAGTAGGTCGTGATAAAGAAGATGGGAATACCCGCAAGGGCTAGTGGAGAAGTCAATTCCATGACACGGCCACCTGCGTCGAGCCCACCACTGATAACGGAAAGTATCATGTAGGATTCTTTGGAAACCGAGACGGTTTCGGCAACGTCGCGCGCCAGCGTCTTGAGGACCGGCTCGAGCACATTCTGCGCCCAGGAGGTGTGGCAGACAACCGAGCACTCGAGGGGGGTAATGCTGATGTTGAGGAAGCCATGCTGTCCATCAGATGTGAGTCCCTGTAACTCATACTCGGGCGAGTCGCGCGAGCCTCCCGAACCCTGCGACTGTGGTAGGAGTATGCGAAGAATAGGCTGGAGCAGAGTTGAGTAAAGGTTTAAAGGAATGTGAACCAGCGTAAAGGTGCCATCCTAGACAAGATAGAAGGTTAGATTCAAAGCAAGGCTTCAGGTACATTGTCGCAAACGTCGTTGTAGACAAAGACGACACGCGCCAGCAAAATATAGGCCAACGCCATAGTGCCGTGTAAAAAGGCCATGCTTACAAGAAAGGATACCTGCGCGTTCATGATGAACGACCAGCATCGGTGCTTGCTCCGAGACTTTGTAGCACAAAACGAGCTCAGGAGGAAGATCCAACGCTATGCAGCTGCGTCTCTCGCGACAGGGTCGAGCTGAGCAAGGTTGACGACAAGTCAGTGCAATAGAAGAGTCGACTTCCTGACCCGATCATGAAGCTATTTGTCTCAAGCTTTGCGCTAGGGTTGCAGGAGAAACAAGAAACAAAAGTGCCCAATGTCCAGGAATCTGGTACGCTCTGATCGGGGTGGGAATATGCAAACAAGATTCAAAGGTGTGAAGAGTTTTCAAGGGGATATAGAAAGCAGAAGGGAGAAAAAAAGAGAATTTCGCTGTAGCACCAGGCGAGACAAGACAATGGAGGACGCGATAAGGGTAAGCCCACGTTCTTAACTCTCTTCTTGATCTTTCAACTATTCGTATCTCTAAGCCGAACGGGAAGGGGCACGTCCCTCGATCGAGCCGAACCCTGCAGGCTGCAGGGTTTTACCGTCCAAGACAAGGTCCAGCGCGTTGCCAACTTGGGAGCTAGTTGAGCTGGCCAAGTTGAACGTTGACGGGCGTCGGTGGATGTTCGGGTACTACGTACTGTACCTACAGCTTTTTGGCCCCAAGTAGCCGACCCCGAGTACCCCAAGATGTTTTGACGCCGGTAATAGCATGCCGTGCTTAACACACACACACACACACACACACACACACACTAATCATCATTCTCCGCGGGAGATAGACAGGCTCGCACCAAAAAAAGTCGCTCGAAAGGTTGCCTGGCTGCAGATCTTCACCTAATGCTCGATGCGTAAGGGCACAGTTTGTTGTGTAAAAGTCGTATCCTTGCAAGGCAAAGCCATGAAAAGTGCAGATGGCGTTTATGATAATGCCTATAGTTTCAAAAACAGGGCCCCTGAAAGCGCAGGGGCCAAAGCGGACGGCGTTGGTTCACTGATCATGCTGCTATGCTCACAGTAAACAGACAGCATAGAGCAGCGCGCTAGTAATTGATGCTTCTCAATAACCCTGTTGTTCGAACTCTGAAGAACTTGTCTCGAAATCGACCCTGAAGGTAGGACCGTGACATCCAGGTTTCCATGCTACTTACTACCTTCTGTAGGGTTAGGTACTACAGAGCCCATGCATGCAATGGAAGTTGTTACGTGGGGGGCCAGTCGGGGCGAGATGCCGTCCATCGTTGGTTGGGCTGAGCTGGAGGACCCTTGTGCTCTGTGCTGTGCTGTGCTGTGCTGTGCTGTGCTGTGCTGTGCTGTGCTGTGCTGTACGTACGTGAAGCGAAGCGAATCGAAGCGTGGAGCAATCAGCAAATTGCTTGCCGCTTAATAAGTCTAAATAAGTCGAGCTGTTGGACCAGGAGTCAGCTAAACGACTCGTCGGATGTTTGACACCTCGAGAGATCGAGATCGTTCGTCTTAAACTCGGGCTGGTCATGGATTCTTCCAGTATGACAGGGAGTTGCTTGTCACCTTGATAAGACTACCTTACTTATTTAGTAACTTAGCGACAACCAACAAGACATTGACCTTCCCCAGGACCCTCCACAGCCAATGCTTGCTAAAGGTTAAGCCTCGATGAAGTACAAGGTACCTAGGTAGTCTTATCAAGTAAGCGGGCGAACCGTGAGCCTGGATTCATTGAATCAGGCCAAGATGAAGTTGAAAGGGGATGACGATTATGGTAATGTTGAATGAATGAATGAATGAATGAGGTGCACTGGTTTTCTCGGTTAGGTACATGTGCATACATAGAGTAAAGTGCCAGGTTTGCCCTTGTCTTGCCTTGCATGTAAGTGAAGCGTCTGAGATGGAAGATACCTAGGTGCCTTGGTACTAGGTAAGGCATGTCTTCCACTGTATTGCAGTCTTTCCATTTTCGTCATCACATGCCCTCTCTCTCGGCCACGCATTTCCATTTTCTTCACCTAAAAGGACGTCACCATTCAGACTCATCATTTTAGTGATTCATCGTCAGCTCAAGTCAGCTTCAGCAACAAATAAGACCCTAGTCACAAGATTCTGCGGCTGTCCAATCTTGGAAACATGCTGAGAAACCCCAGCTTTCGTGCTGCTCGCAATTGCTTTGCCTCCGCCTCGCATACAGACACAGACAGAAGCCTACACCATGCCTTCACCATACTTACAGCATGGTTTTCCGCTCGTCATGTCATGCACCAAGTCTGCTACTACGGTAACTAGTGTCAGCTGCCCCTGGACCTGCGCACGCTACCTTGCTTTTGGGACCAACGATGAGGGAGTGATATGATTCTTGAACCTATCAGCTACGCCTTGAATCCCTCATTCCAGAACCTCGATTGTGTGTCATCAATTTATCGTTCCTCATCGTGCTCAAAGCAGGTCCGTCTTGGTCACATCGCATGTTTCTCACCACCTGCACGCATCTCGAAATGGACATCGCTGGTCATCTCACCTCGGTGAGCTTCACCTCAACATATTGAAGATCTCGCTTATCACTATTTTTAATACCTATGGTCGGATGATAAACCCCACGATAGATGCCACTGAAACGGGCGCAGAAACTGCCAGGGCTTTAGCTAACTTGGGTCCTAGGGCCCTGTCCCCGCTTCTACTGCACTAACGTTAGTCAATACCCTTGCCGACGGGCTTCCCGCATGGCTTGTTGTTAATGGCACCGCCATGGACATGGACTCGTGGTTCACTTCATGACCGCCTGCCAGTATCGCTGTGCATTGCATTATAGGCCTACGGCTTCAACCATGGCCCCCCTGTCACACTGTCAACCTCTGGGCCATGATGATATGTATGTATTGGCCAGCCCATTACTACATACGTGCAACATTAGACTACCGAATATCTACGGGGCAACTTACTATCATCTTCCTCCCGGATCAGGTTACTGGCGCTGGCGAATGAGCAATGTCATATAGCATTGCCCCTATGCTTGACATCCAATCTATTTGTTCATTGCCTACTGGTCATTGTTGACAGTCGCCATGAAGCAAATAACTATCCATTTAATGCCTGTCAATGAGAGGGGCAATTGTCCCGCTCGTTGTGGGACGGGAACCCAAGTGGGATGCATGTTGGCGTGACAAAGCTCCGTGGTTAGGCTTACGCATCAGCATATCGTAATGACACAATCCACACGATATCCATTATGATTTTCTAACTTGGTAGTTCGTGATAGAACTGCCTGCTTGCAACAGCTATGGAGTTGAAGCGAAGCCTCGGGACAACATATTTCCCGGTCTTGTTGGTCGAGGTCATTCTGCTCTACGCCGCTGATCGATCCATGACCTCCCTATCCTGTCATTTCTCCCCCAACCATGATGGCAGAGTCGAGGAAGAGGGGGTTCATGCATGACATCGCTGGGCTGGGGCAGTAACGGCCTTGGCCGACTGATTGCGAACTCTCCTGCACCGCCGATATCAAGGCAAGGAGAGCTTGTCTGTTTGGCATTTCAGCCGACCTTTGGCATTTTGATGTGGCACGTCAGGCTTGTCTCTTCCCCAGGTCCCATCTAAAGAAATGTGGACACGATCTGGGTACAGTAAAAGCACTAGTGGCTACAGCATCATCTTGCATGAGACAGCTCGCTTCATTCCTATTCTGAAATAGCTGAAAGTTTATTCATCGCTTGACTCCGACAACGACCAGGTTTCTTGGGCTCTGTTGATAGTCAAAGACTGTCTCGACCCACGCATGACGAACGAGATCGTCGTGCTCCTTGAGAAACGTCCACCGGTCTGCGACGATGAGAGATTCAACCGCCATGGCGCTGAATGCCATGAGACTCCAGACAGCGCACAGTTCCCTCTTTCGTGGCAAATACATGGCTTCGTATCGCTCGATCTCTTGATCTGTTATACTACCCATCTTCTCCTGCATCACTTCTGCGTACCGCTTGTATTCGCCGTTGGTCGTGAGCTTCAGCACCGCCCCACGAACGTACGACTTGAACGATCCATAGCAGGTTTTCGGCAACGACCCAATGATGACAGGGTTGGTGCTGATATCGAAGGGGCTTTCACTGTCATCTTGTTCGGAGGCTGCCGTATCTGCTTGAGGCTCCCCATGGGCGTCTGAATGCCGCACCTTGGCCACGACACCTCGATCGAGGAACATCTTTTGCAGGACTGCTCGGTAAAAATGCCGTGAGAAGAATCCTGCGCTGTCCTTCTCGTCCCAGTTTTGCGGCGCTTGACAGGCCATCATGCGAGCTGTGATATTCAACCGCACGCCATCTCCCTGGTACGTTGAGAATCTCTGGCTCATTGGGAACCCTTGAGGATCATGCTTGTCTGATTCACGAACGAGCCGACCGTTGACGGCTTGGAGCGTTGGCCTTAAAAAGGCATGCTTGTAGGTTGGCGGGCCAAGTTTCTCCGTCATTAAGTTGTAGCAGCATCCAACAATGGCCACGGCTTGAATGTCTGGATTGAGAACCAAAGAACGGATTCCAAAATGCGATAGATTTCCACAAGAATGGATCGACATAGCCATCAAGCTCAGATCCTTTTTTTCAGCTTCGGATTTGCTTCCAGTATCAATTTGGCCAATTACGTCGGACAGGTCGCCGCTGTCTAGCCGACCTGAGATGTATTGGACTGATCCTTTGCCCTGTTCCACTGTATATTGTGCCTCAAGTTCTCTGACAGGTCTGAACTCGAATGCCTCGTCTCCCGCCACCTCGCGAATAGCCTTGGCCAATGCTCCAGGATCGTCTTGAGCATCGGGACCGCGCGATTCGAGAATCTTTGTCCATAGCTTCTTGTTTCTCATGACTTTTGGCTTGACGGCCAAACCAGAAGACATGTCAAGACCTCTTGCTGCCGTGACGTTATTCTCTCGTCCCTCAACAGCCACCACGTGCCGGTTGTATGGCTCACTTGCCATGGCTCGGCCAAGGTAGTTTTGGCCACTTCCAAAGTCAATAAAATGGGAGATTTCATTCCCGTACTGCTTGTGAATATCTTCCGAGAGCCGGGCGAGATAGTCGGCGAAATTGGTGACTTCGTGAGTCTTCTTTACGTTCATGCCCACAGCGACTGAGCGTGGTAGGACAGGCAGCTTGTGTGTAGGGGGCGAAAACGAACGGCCAAGTGATAGATTCCGGATTGTTCGGATGTACTTGATAAAGCTGTCTGGTGGCTGTTCTCCTTCAAACTTTACAGTGTCCAGGTTATCTCGCATGAGCAGGTCTAGGAACTCCATGAGGCTCCGTGAGAGGATAAAGGAGTGCCATTCCTTGGGTATCGCGTAGTGGAAGAGACCAGGCTCGATGGTGAAGAAGTCGAGGATGTGGACACCGCCACAGAGAATCTGAAAGGTTTCCGAAGTCCGAACAAACATGAGAAGCTCATCAATGTACTCCTCGGGCGAACAGAAATCGCCATTGAAAGGCAGAGGTTTCTCGGGTATCATCTTGTAGACTTTGTAAGCTACCCTGGAGTGTTGTCAGTGATTGTATCCGGTTGGTGTCAGATTCGTTTGTTTACCGATATTCAGTTTGATTGCTGCGTCCACTGGGGTTTGTATTCGAATCTTGATGTATGACGTGACTGTGTGTTTCTCCCAAGGCGCTGATGTAACTTACAATACAAGCACAGATATGCAGATGATATATAACGTATTGGAAGGGTTGTTTCTAACGGATAAAGGAAAGCAGCCGAGAGAGTTGGACAGCCTGGTAAATTTTCGGGTTGAAAAACTGTTGATTTCATCAAGTCCAAGCACTCTTCAAGACTTGAGATGAACTTGTTTTTGCGGAGTTGGTTAATGACCACAAAAACCATGGTTCTTTTTGGTGTGTGAGTCGAATTTGTAGGTGAGTTTTCGGTGTGAGCGAGTAAAAAAGTACGTACCTGATCATTCACCGAAGGGCTCCCGGGTAACCCGAAAGGAGCTCAGGGTCCAGGTCCATGCAACGTCATCCCTTCAACCTTCAATGTCGCAAGTTGCTAATACTAACGTTAGTTAATACTCTGAACTATCCACCTGGCTTCATGATCATCAATTCTGCTGCTGCTTTGGAAACATACACGGAACCATAGCGCAACACATCTAATGCGCATCAACACGCCAATACCTTCAGGATGATGTCCTCCACGAACGATGAGGATCCGTTTCTCCAGGTCCAGCAGTATGTCCTCATCGTCGTGTCTACCTCTGTCATTGATACTAACTACTGCGCAGAGATGTTCTCAATCAAATGGCCAATGCCCGGCCACTATTCGCCTCATACCTCCGAATCCGCTCCCTTTCCACAAATGCCAACTCCCCTGAACTCGCTTCAGCTCGCTCTGATCTCGAATCCGCCCTGTCCTCGCTCGCTGACGACCTAGCCGACCTCATCGCCTCAGTCCAAGCCGTAGAGTCGCAGCCCTCGCAGTTCGGTCTTTCAGCCCACGAAGTCACGCGCCGCAAGCGCCTTGTTCAAGAAGTTGGCGGCGAGATCGATGACATGCACGATGAGCTCGCAAAGAAGGTCGACCACGCAGGCGCAGGCGACTTACCGGACCCGAACGCGTTTGCCATCGATGGCGAGGACAACTATGCAGAGTTTGAGCAGCAGCAGCAGATGGAGATGATGCAAGAGCAGGACCAGCACTTGGATGGTGTGTTCCAAACGGTGGGTAACCTGCGCCGTCAGGCGGATGATATGGGCAGGGAGCTCGAGGAGCAACGCGAGATGCTCGAGGATGTTGATAACGTGGCTGATCGCGTGGGCGGGCGGTTGGCGACGGGCGTGCAGAAGCTGCAGCATGTGATGCGACAGAATGAAGATCGCTACAGCAGCTGCTGTATAGCTGTTCTCATATTTGTCCTTATCCTGCTACTGATTCTCCTCCTGATTATATAATCGGACATCCCTTTTCAGGAAGTAAAGAGATGGAAGTACAAGCCCTTTGCTTGGAACGCTCACGACATGGTTATAACTGGGAATCGGAGTTTTGGCTGGGGAAACTTGGTAGTTTCGCGATTGCTCATATGCATCGGTCGAGAATTTTCTTTTGTATTTATGTCATTTGTATACTAGAACGATAGATGAAGAGAAGTCGGCGTGGCCGTCGTCTGCTCAAACAAAGAATCCAACAAATCCACCAAATATCTATGCCATAAGGCTGTATGATACCCTCCTTCGGCGAGAGGACAGCCTTCTCTTCCTTAAACTCCTGGTACGATCCCAGACGGGATCTTCTTTGATTTCCGGCGCCTAAACATACAACATGGCGTCTTTACACCAATATCAACCCAGACTCAGACTTGAGCACATCGGCTAGCGCAGCCAAAGAGCCAGCAGCTGTGGCATTCTGAGGTGCCTTCTTTGGGAATTCGATGAGTGCGAGCCGCAATGCTGCCAAAGCTGCATTACCGTAGAAGTTGAGGAAACGCTGCTCGTGACCCTGGATCATAGACCGCAGCACAACGTATTGAGTGTTTGATGTTTCGTTGGGTGATGAGTTGATGATGTAGGCGAGCGCCTTCCAGTAGTTTGTAGGAGGATATGGGTTACTCTTTGTTGATTTGCTGAAGTCCCTCAGAGACAGAGAAGCGAAGCCAGCACCCAAGCCCGTCATCCTGTCGTTGTGGCTCTGCTCGGTGATCCATGATGGCCCATCCCTTTTCCAGCCGATGGCTGTACGTCCACGCTCTGTCTTGTCACTACCCCTGTGACCAAATAGGACAGGGCACACTATTCGATACTTGGCCATAAGAATATCGATCAAGGATTGACCTCGCCAGTGGAATTCTTTGGTGGAGAAGATGTGAGCTGCAAAGACACCAACGGGGTCCGCAGCTTTGGGGTTTGCACCGCCTTCGTTAATGAACTGATTGACAATACCCTTGGCGCAGATGTTGATGAGATATATGAAGAGGGAGGGCAGGGTGCCCTCGTTATTGAGCGAACCTTCCACAGGCTCTCTCTTGTCAACGACAAAGAGACTGACATCGATTGGAGGACTTGGGATCCGGCCCTCCAAAGCCTCTTTGAGGGCGGCTGTGATTTTATTGATCTGTACATTGTTAGATGTTGCCTCGAAAACAATGCGAGCCTTGACTTACTGGCTGAGCATTGGCTCCCTTTCCACCCGTCAACTGGCCGATAGCAACGCGAATCTCTCGCCGAGATGCACCCAGCTTGCCCTTGAGAGGCGAACCAGTGACCTTTGATTGTGCTTGTAGCTCTCTCCGTAGTTTCTTGAGCTCTTGGTGAATCTGAGTATAGCGATCGACACTGGGAGTTGGTGCAGATTGCGGAGGTTGCACGGCTGGCGCAGCGGCCGGCTTAGCCGCGGGCTGAGCACTTGAAGTAGCAGGCGCAGCAAGCTGTGTTGCCAATACTTTTGGTTTCTGGAAGGGGCTTTGAGAAGACGGCTGGGTGGTACCGAATGGGTTGCTCGGTTTGTTTGGCGAGAATAGCCCAGTCGTGGCATGGGCTGGAGCGGGAGCTGATGCTGGAGTTGGTGCAGGAGCAGGCTTCTTTATCTCAGAAGCGGGTGTCGTTGATGTTTCGGGCTGTTTTGCCTCCTTGACTGGTGTTGTGCCGTCGATAACTTTTGTAGGTTCTGATTTCGCGGGACGTGGTTGGGGTTCTGGCTCTGGTGGTAGCTGCGGGACGGTCTTGGCTTTGAGTTCTCGAAGCCTTTTCTCCTCCGCGACGACTGCTGCTTCTGCTTTCAGCCTTTCTTCTTCCCTGCGCTCCTCTTCGAGGATACGCTTCCGTTCTTGCCGTAGTTCGTGGAGCTCATAGACTCGTATCGCAGCTTGACGTACGCGCTCATGCTCTGCCTGAGCAGCCGCGAGAGCATCCCGGTGGTTCAACTCGTTATTTCGGGTATCAAGTAGAAAGCTCGCGGCTATGTTGCGCTCAGGGCTGGAGAGCAGTTGGCTCCGTTTCGTCGGCGAGGAGCGCGTCATCTCGAAAAGCAGATGTGTCTGTCGGGTTCGTTATCGTGATCGCATCTGGAAAGAATTTGAGGGATTCAAATTGTGGGAAGAATGGTATCAAATAGTATGTTCACAAGTAACACGCATAAGCGAGAACCTTTCCTCAAGAATATTGTTTTTGGGCCGTAATAGTGCAGCCCTTTACAAGAGGCTGGATGTAGATCAGAGTATTGTATCCGTACCTAGATACGTATTCGCTTTTGACGCAGCTAAAACGCTAACTGAATAAGGCATATTCTGGAGGTACATAGCAGATCTCGGTCCGCTAAAATTAAGTCCCGAGAGAGTTACCCAGCCACTTACACCCGCCTCATCATGGGCGCATAAATCGGTACCTAGGTAGGTAGGTACCTATACGTACACCTTACTCCGGCTTGATCAAACAGAGATTTCTAATAAACTACCAGGACACAAAATCGAAGGTGACTGAATAGGTAGGTCACGGCCCACCAACCCGAGAGAACATCCTACCCGAGGGTAGTAATTCCTCAAGTTTTGCCAAGGGAAGCTGAAGCACTTGATCTGGCCGTTTGAGACGAGACAAGGCACAATGGAGTAGCCCGACTGAAAGGTTACATTGCTAGTGGTTCGAATCTACTTACTTAACTAGAACATGGGCGTGATTCACTGCCGTGGGCCGGGCCGTTCGTTGCTGGCCATTTGCACCTAATAAACTCCTTTTTGAGATAAATATGCAGAAGTTGACTTTCAAGCCACAAAAGCCATTTCTGGGTTGTCCTCTTCGATGAAGGTCAAATTTGGCTTCGCAGGGCCAGGGTTCAATAAAGGTTGACAGCCTAGGTTCCGAAACTGAGTTTGTGGTAGACAACGCAAAGGATAGGATACCTGGTACCTACTTACCTTGCCTACCAAGGTGAAGAGGCGTAACCCATGTCCATAATAAGAGACTTGACACAAAGACAAAAATTACACCATATGGATAATAAAACAGTATACACTCGCCCAGAGAACGCGTTTATGAGCTTAAATTCTCAAAATGTGGTTGAGAGAACCCTTTGCTACCTTAGGTACATAGATACCTATGAATAGTCTAGTGTTTCTGGATGATCCACTTGCAACTGATGCGCTCGACCAAAGGGATGGAAAACGATTGAATCTACATCTTTACGGATATGAACAGGAAATTATTCTGTTAAAGTAAAAACGTAGCCAAGCCTAGTACTTACCTATTCCTTAGACCGTTTGCTAGGGATGCAGTCGGATTATGGAGGGAAATGAAGTGACAGCTGTCTGGACGTAGCTAGCATCTGGTAATATTGTGAGCTTTAACAAGACAACAAATTAATGGAATGCGAATGAGATCACTGAACAAGCTCCAGTCCACCATATTTCGCCAGTGATATGATAAACTGCCCCTCGATGACGTTTAGCGCACGGTTTTCCTGGTTCCCTTACATTATATACGCTACCAAAGGCTACACTTTGAGCGGCAGGGAGACCGGGAGCTTTGGAGGTCTTCGATTGTGAAGCGCAGGGGGGATGGCCGCCCCTAGCGCAGGCGGATACGGTTAAGCATCATCACCTCGTCTAAGAACACGCGTTGTGAAAGGATCTTGTCGAGGGAGGGAACCAGTTTTGAAGATTGCCTGAAACTGAAGATCCATGGCAACGCTCATCATGACAGAAAGAGCTTGTCTGAGCTGGGCTGGACTACGGGGATGATTTCAAGTTGGGCGTTGAAGCTTGGATCGTTCAGGGGGAGAAAACGGCGTCCAATAGTACAAGTCTGTGATTCCTAGTAAAGCCACAATTGATGGTAGACTGATGTTTTGGGATTTACAGCTACCATCTCGGGGATTTGAGTATCTGGTCAAGTTTCACATGAAGTACGATATTGTCTCACAGCCAAGCTAAACAATGATCCCTTTTGTCCATCGGGTTTCACTCATGTTTGCTCCTGTTGACGCCCTGTCTTCTCCCTCGACGCCACAACTAGAAAGATCGACTCCTTGAATCATGGACCATGGCCAATCTCAAGCCGGGGGTGTGGTACCTTTCGTCACCCTTCCAAGCTTCTGAGCTGAACAGGACATTGTGCTGTGCGTATCTGTCGACTTGACACGTTAAAGGGACATGTTCTCAACACGCACGACTTGATCAAAGTTACCGTAAAAAAGGCACGGCCTGACGGTTTTTAGGAGATAAGTTAGTATCCCCGCTATTGGCGGAGCAAGCCGGCGTCAGTGCGAGCTTCAGGTGCTAGGGGCTCTCGGGGGGCCACTAGAGCTCCACGTTAGACCAGCGGACGACCCCATTTTTAGGCGCCTTAGAGGCCCATTCCCCAGTCCAGCTGCCTGGACACCAGTGGAGAGCATCTAGATTTTGCCCCGAATATGCCACCTAAGAGATGAATTTTAACTATCTGTACAAAGTAAATTCTGAGATGTATACAATGGGAAAACCACACAGTACCTACAGTGATTAGCCGTTCTCTACTGCATGTATGCTCGCACGCAGTTGCTATCTTGGGCGAACCCGACTGCCCGGGCTACTACCCCAATGACATATGTACAGGCAGCTTAAGTATTGGAAGGTACACCTTGTCCCCTACCTTACCTGCCGTACTGGTACAGGCAAATTTAGCTCAGCAGGTAGAAACTCACCTATCAGTCGTATCCATCCCACCTCCCGTCACTCACTCACACACTCCACCTGAAGCTAAACCATCTCCATCCACACCCATCTTCTTCCACTCACTCACATCCATCCATCCCTCTTCTTCCTCTTTCTTCTCCATTACTTACCCGTGTCTCTCTTCCTCTCGCCAGGAGTTGGAATTTCTTCCATTCATCCCGGCTTTCACTTCTAGTCGTCTCACCATCTGCCTCTTCATCGCCGCTTTTCCTAAACCACACTCCTTGGCTCAGCGCAAGCTCGTCTACCCTCCTTTTGGGCAAACATTGTCCCGCCGTGCCATCGCCTTTTCGCCATCGCAACTCGCCTCATCCGTTGCTCGTTGTCAAACAGGTTCTCAATCCTCAAACTCGCCCGCTCATCTTCGGCTACCAACACGTTTCTCGATATCAGACCCAACTAGCTGCATCTTGATCCATCTCACCGCCGAACATCGACGTGCTACATTTAAATCACCTTTTGTGCTTCTGACTGTTCATCATGGAGCAGCAGCAACAGCCATCCCCGCAGCAGCCGCAGGCTCAACAGCCTCAGCAGCAGCAACCTTCCCAGCAGCAGCCCCAGGTTGGCGGCGTCCCTGGACCTGCTGGGCGCAGACTGCACATCGCGCATCGTCGGAGCCCTTCTGAGCTGACGCCATTGATGAGCATGTTTGCTAACCCTGGAAGTAAGTTCATGATGCCTTAGTTATCCTCAAACTTTTTTTTGGTGTTTCTATCATGTGGCGTCATCAAAGCTTCATCTACCCCTTATGCCTAGAAGCCATTATGCAACTATGCTATTCCCTTCCCTCACAAGTGTTGCTCACCCCGTCACTGCTCTTGGATGGCCGCTCTTCTGTATCTTCCTACTAATGTTCTATCTTCAGTGGAACAACTCGCCATCCAGCAGCAGATTGAGCTGTTGCAGCAACAGCAACAGCAGATCCAAGCTACGCATCAGCAATATGTCAGTATGGGGATGATGCCTCCGGGACAGCCTCTTGGGCCCGGTGGTGCGTTCAATCCTTTGCAGCCAATGCCCAATATGTCGCAAGCTGCTTTCCAGTTCCCCAACCAAGTGCCCCAGCAGCAGCAACAGCAGCAGAATATGGCTCCCCCTACCCAGCCACTCTCACATCGCCGTAATCAGTCGGCCCTCCCCAACATGGGCATGGGACCTCCCCCTGCGCCTTCTTCCGGTGCCTCTGGATCCAACTTCGGCAACTTCGAAGCTCCTCAAGCCCAAGGCCGAGAGAACGCCGGTGGCCGAGGCGGCCGTGGCGGTGGTGGTTCTGGCGGCGGTCATCAGAGAAGACATTCCCTAGCTCTCGCGGATGCCAAGAAGGCTGCCGAAATTGCCCAGCAGAAACGAACAACTACCGGCTTCTCGTTCCCAGCTTCTCCTGCCCCCGACGAAGAGAACAAGAGTGCTTCCCAGTCTACCCTTGAAGTCCCTGTTGCTCAGGGATCTACCCGAGGTGGACGCGGCGGTCATGGCCGCAGCCAGAGCATGGCTGTTAATGGTCGTGGAGGTAGTCGTGGTCTGAACGCCGAAAGCAACGAATTCCAGCGTCGTGGAAGTGGTCATGCCCGCACTGGATCGCGCAACTTTGAAGGCAACTGGCGCACCCAGGGCCAAGGTCAAGACCAGTCTGGCAACGCTGGACAGAATCAAGGCTTCCAGCCTGGTCACCGACCTCGCGGATCTATGAACCAGTCAGTTTCTGGAGTTGGAGCTTTCCAGTATAACCCCAACCAACCCCAGGTTATGCAGCTGCCCAACCAGATGATGATGCCCCAGATGTATGGCCAGCAGCTCAACCCTATGCAGCTTAACCAGTTCCAGGCTCTACAAGCCGCTCAACTGAATGGTCAGCAGTTCGTAGGTCTACAAGGCTCCCAGCATGCGGGTCAGCTTGGCGGCCAGCAGCAGCAACAGCAGCGCAAGACATTGTTCACTCCCTACCTCCCTCAGGCCTCTCTCCCCGCTCTTTTGGGCGACGGCCAACTTGTCTCTGGTATCCTCCGTGTTAACAAGAAGAACCGTAGCGATGCTTATGTTACCACTCAGGATGGCCTGCTTGATGCCGACATCTTCATTTGTGGTAGCAAGGACCGAAACCGTGCCCTTGAAGGTGATCTTGTCGCTATTGAGCTTCTGGACGTTGACGAGGTCTGGGGCCAGAAGCGTGAGAAGGAAGAGAAGAAGAAGCGCAAGGACATCACTGATACCCGATCCGGATCTACCAGCCAGGGTAACCAGAACTCTGGCAACAACAACGAAGGAAACCCTGCTGAGGGCGGTCTTCGTCGTCGTGGTAGTCTGCGCCAGCGACCTACTCAGAAGAAGAACGACGATGTTGAAGTTGAGGGCCAGAGCCTCCTTCTTGTTGAAGAGGAGGAGATCAATGATGAGCAGAAGCCTCTGTATGCTGGTCACGTTGTCGCTGTCATCGAGCGCGTTGCTGGTCAAATGTTTTCTGGTACTCTTGGCCTGCTTCGTCCCAGTAGCCAGGCTACCAAGGAGAAGCAGGAGGCTGAAAGGGCTGCTCGTGAAGGCAGCAGCTCCCGTCTCCTTGAGCTTCGCCAGCAGGAGAAGCCCAAGATCGTTTGGTTCAAGCCTACGGACAAGCGTGTGCCCCTCATTGCTATCCCCACTGAGCAGGCCCCCCGTGACTTTGTCGAGAAGCACCAAGATTATGCGGATCGAATATTTGTGGCCTGCATCAAGCGATGGCCCATCACTTCGCTACATCCGTTTGGAACACTCGTTGAGCAACTTGGACGCATGGGCGATTTGAAAGTCGAAACGGATGCTCTCCTCCGCGATAACAACTTTGCTTCAGACGAGTTCTCTGATGCTGTGCTTCGCAGCGTTGGTCTTCAAGACTGGTCCCTCGAGAAGGAAGATGAGGCCGCTCTTGCAGAGCGTCGCGACTACCGCGAGGAACAGGCCTTCACCATTGACTACAACGGAGGGGCTGAGCTAGGCAATGCGGTTCACGTCAAGTCTCGTCCTGATGGCAAGATCGAGATTGGTGTTCACGTTGCTGATGTTGCTCACTTTGTCAAGCCGAACTCCCTCGTGGACCGCGAGGCCAAGAAGCGAGGCACCTCTGTTCAGCTCAAGAACCGCTTCTGCGCTCTCCTGCCTCCTAAGTTGTCCACCGAGGTCTGCTCACTGACCCCTGATCAGGATCGCCTTACGGTATCTGTTGTGTTCAGCGTAAACCCCCACACTGGATCTGTTGCTGAGGGTGATGCTTGGGTCGGCCGTTCGATTGTCAAAAGTGCTGCCAAGGTATCCCTCGAGGACATTGATGATGCTCTGACCAACCCCTCCGAGTACAAGAACTCGGCCATTCCTATCAACACGATCCAGATCCTCAACGCCGTATCGCAAAAATTCCGGGAAACTCGTCTTGGTGCTGGCGGTGAGCCCATTACTCCTCTTCGGCTGCTTCAGCAACTCGATGACGAGAACAATCCAGTTCAAGACAATCTGTTTGACTCGACCCAGGCCCTTGAACTTGTGGAAGAGCTGGTTCACAGGGCCAACGCCTATGTGGCGCAGCGCCTTGTTGAAGGTCTTCCTGACAAGGCTTTCCTCCGACGCCAATCGGCGCCCAACCCACGACGACTTCAGACCTTTGTTGAGCGTATGACAGCCCTGGGCTATGACATCGACTCATCCGGCAGTGGTGCCCTCCAAAACAGCCTCTTCAAAGTGGATGATCCCGATCTGCGAAAGGGCATGGAGACACTACTTGTCAAGTCTATGCAAAGAGCCAAGTACTTCATTTCCGGAAAGACCGGCAAGCTTCTGTGGCCTCACTACGCTCTCAACCTACCTTTGTATACTCATTTCACCAACCCTACTCGTCGCTATGCTGATATTATTGTCCATCGTCAGCTTGAGGCGATCCTCTCAGAGGGCAAGATTGAGTTCACTGATGACTTGGAGAGCTTGGTCAAGACTGCCGAATCTGCCAACACCAAGAAGGACTCCGCTCAGAACGCTCAGGAGCAGAGTGTTCACATCGAGTCTTGCCGAACAATGGACAAGAAGCGCCAGGAGGCTAACGGCGACCTTATTGCCGAGGGCATCGTTCTGTGCGTGTATGAATCCGCGTTTGACGTCCTCATCCCTGAGTGGGGATTTGAGAAGCGAGTTCATTGCGATCAGCTGCCTTTGAAGAAGGCCGAGTTCCGAAAGGAGAAGCGGGTACTTGAGCTTTACTGGGAGAAGGGCGTCCCCAGCTCAGCATTCGTGCCTGAGGATGAGCGACCTAAGGCTGCCGCGTCCGTTCGACAATCGAATGCTCTGGCTGCACAGCGTCAGGCTGAGGAGGCCGACCGCGCCCGAAAGGAGCGCGAGGAGGCTACTCGCAAGCAAACCGAAACTGGCACCATCTCAACCGATGATGTCGATGCTCTCTTCGATGACGACGATGACAACACATCTGATGTGACCGAGGCCATGGCTGGAGCTTCGCTGGCCGAGCGCCCGACCCAGAGTGTCCCCGGCTCGCCAACCCGATCCTCGTCCACCGCTGGCAACCTGCACCGCACCCGCTCCGACTCCAAGGTTCCCGTGACGGAGGCTGTTGAGACTCGACTCAGCAACAAGGAGAAGTACCTCAACCTGTTCTCGCTCCGCGAGGAAGGCGGCGACTACATCCAGGATGTGACGGAAATGACGAGGGTGCCCGTCATTCTCAAGACTGACCTTACCAAGAGCCCACCGTAAGTTGCCCTTTGACGATACCTGGTAATATTTTGCTAACAAAGATGTAGTTGCCTGACCATCCGATCTCTGAACCCTTACGCTCTGTAAAATGAAAAGTAAAAGTTGGGCTCGTGGTGGCAGAGTAGCAGAAAGCTAGAACCCTGGACTATTTGGTTCAGCATAAGGAAAGGATTATCATAGTGAAATGAGCATTGTCATGGACGGATGAGGAAGATTGTTAGAAGGAGTCGGACTGGAAGGTACATGGTGTCGATACTAGCGGAAGAAGAAATAGCGGAGGTAATCTCATCTTTTGTCAAGCGGTATATGATTGTGTTTTTGTGTTTGGCGTGTTATTCTCGATGAGTACCATGCGTTTGTGTTCTTTACGAACATGAAATTAGTGCAAAGGTTTCCACTGCCAGCAATGATGAGATTGAGGCCATGAGACAAGCGATCTAAGTGATAGTGAGCAAAAACAACTCGTATCTCACCCTCAGGGGCCAACATGTATCAGCTATGTTTCGGCCGAGGGCCGGACCGAGCAGCGTCAACTATCTAGACTATATGGGACGAGAGAAACATAGGGCTTTCAGGGCAGTGTTTCATATCGGATACCGAAGAGTTGCAATTGTTATTGGCGGTTTCATAGCTCAGGTTTAACGTCGCAGATCTCGATATGGGAAACCCCGGATACTCAAAGATAAAACGTTTGAGAGAACGGCTATCTAGCGTCCCTGAGCATAAATCCTATTTTGCGCCAATAGTGATGCCAGATGAATAAACTCAGGACCCCTAGGTTATCACGGAAGACGTGAAGCCGTCTGACGATGTTGCAGAACGAGTCGAGAGCTCCTAGCTTCTCGTGGAAAGCAAAAGATAATAAAGCTATGTATCCTCTTCCTCTGCATTGGAGAGTTCCTTGAGCTGACTTGATCTAGAGACGTGTGGTTCTTTCGTTTTATATCCTCTCATTCAATAAGCGCTGGCCTGCTTTTGATACTTGATACTTTGTTTCTCACGTTCACTCTGATATAATAATCTTGTACTTTAATACTCATCCTGTTTGCATTCTTTACTGGCTGGTCCGACTTATTATTCATCCCACCAAGACGTTCATATCCAACAACCTCCAAGACAAACAAGTCAACATGGCGTCTGTCAGAACCACCCTCTTTGCTCTCTTTGCCAGCATCGCAATCGCAATGCCTGCTGGCCAGAGACTTACGGGCAGACAACTCCAATACCACGACCTCTCCAAGCGGCAGAACGAAGCTGCCGCTGCTCTTGGCCTCAACGACTTTGATATCCTTCAGTTGTAAGTTTCCAAATATGAAATCTACCCCCGTAACACAAACACCTGACTGACTGACTTGCCCACCAGCGCCTTGACGCTAGAGCATCTTGAAGAGACCTTTTACCGTGAAGGATTTGCCACCCTCTCGGATGATGACTTTGCTCCTCTTGGACTCTCAGAAACTTCCCTCTCGGACCTCAAGGCCATTGGCAAGACGGAGGCGGCTCACGTAGTCCTCCTCCAGTCCGCTCTCGCTGGGGCTGGCTTCCAACCGGTCGAGGAGTGTAAATATGACTTTGCCGGCGCAACTTCCGATCCCGCTGCCATGGTCGCCACGGCCGCTATCCTTGAGAGCGTCGGCGTATCAGCCTACCTCGGCGCGGCGCCGCTTCTGACCGACCCTGGCGTCCTCAGCACCGCAGGAGCAATCCTCACTGTCGAAGCGAGGCATCAGACAGCGATACGAGTCTTTTCCCAGGCAGAAGCTGTTCCGCAGCCTCTCGATACACCACTTGGACCTCGAGCCGTCTTCTCTCTTGCTGCGCCATTCATCACCAGTTGCCCCGAAGGCTCTAATCTCAAGATCGAGCCGTTCCCAGCTCTGGCTATGGCAGAGGGTCAAACAGCAGAGAATGTTGTCGTCGGAGCTCCTATCAAGTTGGCTTCTGAGGCTGCGGCTGGCGCAACTCACTGTGGCTTTACCTCTGGAGGACTGGCTCCTGGCGGAACAAAGTTTACCAAGTTTACTGAGGCGGAGGGATGTGAGGTGCCCAAGGGAGCTCAGGGTGTTGTCTATGTTTCGCTGACGAGCGATGGGCCCTTGGAAGGTGTTTTGACGGATGATATTACCGTGGCTGGGCCCATGGTATTGACTATTTCTTGAAAGGGTTGTCAAGCTTTGTTCATGACGATGGTGGTGATTCCTGATGCTGAATTTAATAGCCAAGTCGAGTAGCGTCGCCATGACATGCAATAGTGCTTGATTTCTTTTTACATACTATGCATACTCAAGATTACAAGCCTGGCTATATCTGCTTGCGCTCGCGAATGCTTCGTCCAACAGCCGCTAAAGCCGTCTCGCCCGGAACTTTCTTTCAAAGTCCGTTCCCTGGCTTTGCTTCCTCTTCACTGTCATCCCCACAAGTCCTGCTGGCAACTCCGTCGACACCTCTGCTAACGTGATAACTTTTATGTCCCTGACTTTTATGCCGCCCGCGCCAACGCCGCTAAGTCTGCAAGACGGTGTGTGCCCAAAGGAGCCACGCTCAAAGACCACTGTGATATAACAACATCTGCCATGGATAATGCCTCAAGTCATGCTCTGGTTAGAAAGGCCGCGCCTCCAAGTACGCCTGTGCCTTGGTCCAAGCCTCCCTGCTCTCCTCGGACAGTTCATCTGTGCTTAGCATTTGAACACCCTTGGCGAGCGCATCGACAAAGTTGCGCATAACTCGAAAGTCCTCCGTCAACGACTCAGCGTATGGCACGAATGTTTTGGGGAAGTCTTCCAGTCGCTTCAACCGGGCATCATTATCGCCACCAGCTTCTTCTTCGTCAAAGAAGGTCCGTACAGCAATACCGAGACCGACATCGGGCTCGTTGAGAAAAGGTAATCTATCTCCATGTTAGTGCCGTGCTTTGAAGCGAAAAGGGTAAACCTACCTTTGACTGATCTCCAGTTGATCTTCCCTCTCGCGCTTTGACTGTCCGTAAAGGAACATGGAAGCGAGAATGGCTTCGATTAGGTCCCGATCAGCTTCTCTTACTGCAGAGGCCAAGGACCAGAAGCTCAATAGATTCTTGTTCAGAGGCCCAGTGTATCCATAAACCTGATGCCGCAGCTTCAGCAGGGATGCGCACTCGCTGATGAGCACAAGGGCTGCCTTGTCTTCATACGATCCCTTCCGAGGAAGACCAGGCTGACCCTCGGTGTGCTTTCCCGTCAGAAGACCGAATCGGATCAGTTCAAAAGCAACCAAGGCAGCCTCCGAGAGTCCAGGCACGTCAGGGCTGTTATTCTCAGCGTCTTCTAGATTGAGGAGAGTCGTCGCCAGCGCATTGCCCCACTTTGTCAGCTTGTGCTCGTCGTTGGCGTACCCCCTGAGGTGAAGGAATCGCCAAATAGTTACCGAAGTCACCATATCTGTGCTGTCGATGCCTTTAATAGGCCTTTCTTTAGGGAATGTCTTGGCCACAAAGTCGTCTTTGGCAAGCGATATGACTTCCAGCGAGACAGGGCCCGCGAAATCAGAAGGAAAGGTGTCGTGAAGCTCTTGGTCCTTGACATCCCAGGTAGCCACCCGCTGTGAGGGAGGAGGGTTGACGGAGCGATGGTTAATAGTGTATGAATACTTGGGGTCGAACCAGACCCGCACTTTGATCTCCTTGTGTTGGATACCTCGATGGAGTCTGGGGATCAACAGGGAAAGGGCTTGCTCCTTGATGGGCACTATTCTCTCAATGACCAGCTTCTTATAATCGTCCGAGGCAACGCCATCCAAGGTCGGCTGGATAAGAACTTGACCATGCGTGATGTTGCCTAGCAGACGAGGCCCGATCAAACCAGTGTTGAGGTAGTGGAAAAGTTCAGCAGGGAGCTGAAGGCCGAGGTACTCGTGGTTGTCACTGGTTAGGTGTTCATAGTCGTTAACACGGATCTCACCGCTCTCGGCGATGTAAACAAAGTGATGGACCACCATTCTCGCTTTGCGATACTTGTCAAGCCAGTCAGGGTCCTTTTTCTGCAGTATATCGTTGAAACTGGCACACGCAGTAGTGACGCTGTTCTCCGAGGTCCTCAGCAGGTTAGCGGCAGCTGAGATGTTGTACTCCTGGTAGATGCTAGTCTCCAAAAGGGCCGGGAAGGGAGGCAGAAAGGATGTACCAGCCATAAGAAATGAGTCGATAAACCTGGGTTCGCTCGCAGTGGGTGTGAGGCTGCGCATCACTTTTCGCTTGGAGATGGCCGTAACAGTCTTGGCCTCCCAGTCAAAGCTCCGAATGACAGAATCCTTGACGGGGTACAGCAGAAGCTCCTGGGAGCCCATTACGCCCGAGCACTGGTCTGAGTCGACCATTTCAAAGTAAGCAAGCTGTCTTTGTTAGAAAGGAGGTGCTTGAGCGAAACTTTCTTCAACATACCTGGGCGCACGCAGTGTAAGGTGCGACTAAGAAGTGGAGGTTACGGCTCTTGAGGACAGCCTGAAGCAGAGGGTACAGGTTCTGGATGCGAAAAGCGCCTATCATTGCCTGGTGTTAGGTCTCATACGAATCTCAGAGTTGATTTCCACCCACCTGGGCTGGTACCAAAGGTCGCCACGGCCTCTTCAGCAGCGGTCTGAGAGTACAGGTTCCAGGCCTCGTCTGTCTTCTTGTTGGCCCTGAGGGCGCGCTCCAGGGTAATATCATCCTGGCCAGTTACGGGCTGACCATCGAAAACGAAGAAGGGGACAATCTCAGCATTTGCCCAATGATCAAGATTCTGGTTTATGTGCGCCTCGACTCCGGTAAGCCCCCCAAGAGCTGACAGGAGAGGTTCGTGGGCGGGGGATGTTTCGAGAAGCTGGCCGAGATAGTAGGTTGCATCAACAGCGATGGCGCATCCCTCAAGCTCGGAGAGGTCGTGCGTGCTACATGAGATTCGGTTAGTACTTTGTTTGGAGGAGGGCGTATCGCGAAAGCACGTACGAAGCCTGGTCGTTTATCCAGGAATCCTCGACAAGGACTAATTCGAATGTTAGCGTATACTACAGCAAGTGGCTGAGTTATGCAGGCATTGCGTAGGGAACAGAAAAGCGCAAAACAACCAGGGACTGCAATGCCAGGCTCGTCATGCTGAGCAGTTTGTCGGAGTGATCTGTCAACATGGCCAGGGTTGCAATCGAGCTCGTAGGTGTCCCATAAGCTCGCACGAGCTGAACAAACTGCGCCAAAGCTTTCTCTGATGGCCGTGGCGAGCTAAGCAGCCCCGAATGCCCCATTGCAGCAAGTAAAACCGGACTGATACTTGACGAACTATGCATCCAAACGCGCAGGGTGAGACTCACATGGCATCTCGAAACGCACGCAGCAACACAGGCGCCCTTGAACTGTATGTTCCCGGTATCGGAATTCGGTGGCCAGAGTATTTTACTAGAGGTAACGAGAATTGATCGTTCGACGGGTGGGAGTCGAAGCCGCAAAGCGTTGGCGGCAAAGCGATGATGTTGACGGGATATGGCGGGGTTGGAAGGAGTAGGCACTGGAGCTGAGCTGGGAGAGACCGACGCAGCTGATAGAGAGGGGGGACACTAGAGGCAGAGTCGTCGGAGGGAGCGTGAGGTAGCGAGAGACCGAAGAAATCGAAGGCGGAGGGAGGTTGAAAGGAAAAGGGAGGCTTTTCTTTTGTTGCGAGTCGAGCTTTTGGAAAAGGTATCTTCAGCTTCAAACGGGGACAGCCTGTGGATGGAAAGTTTGGCGAGTCAATTAGGTACCTAGGTAGGTACATACATACCTAAGTACCTACTGCAGTGGTAGGCGGTACCTCACCTGAACTTACTGCACCCACGGGCGGGGCGGGACAGCCCAGATCAGCCAGGGGGAAAGAGCCTCGAAGGAAGCCTCCTCAAATATGTGGCTCGTGTTTTGCTGATTGTGGCTGTGTATACACTGCTATAACACTGATATAACAACACTACACACCAGGTTATCGGCGGGGTTATGACGTCCATTTCTTGGTTGTGTTCAAGATATGAATGAATCAGTTGATCACTGTTTATGGCAGGTTGAGTTCTCTAAATAAAAGTTTATCATCGGTTATTTGCTTTTATCTATCGATAGTATAAACACACCTACGAGCCCCCTCCCCCACCCTATAAATTAATTGCGCCTTTGAATCTGAGCCTAATTTCTAACCAACAAACGTGATCATGAGATACCATCTAACGGACAAGCCTGAGGCCTTCCCAGGACACCTTGGAAAGAGTCAGAATGCGGCCAACATCCCCATCATCGACGTTTATGCTCCCGGGGTTGACCAGAAAGAGGTTGCGAAGCAGCTCGTTGACGCTGCTGAAAATCACGGCTTCATCTACATCCGCAACCTAGGCCGTGATATGCCAGCAGCTGACATCGACGGAGCATTTGACCTCGTAAGTTCAAGAAAACCCTTTCCAATGAGAAAATTGCTAAGATGCTACGGAATAGGTCAGAAAGACCTTTGAGTGTCCTGTAGAGGAGAAGCAGAGATGCACTATTCAAACCAACAACCGCGGCTGGTCAGGGATGCATTCCGAGACACTGGACCCCAAGAACCAAAAGGCAAGAGGAACTCAGATTCTATTATATGACTCGAAGCTGACTTGTTTTATAGGTTGGGGATTTCAAGGAGTGAGCACCTCTCAGCCCCTCATCTCACACACGGCCTCACTAACACCGAGATTAGAGCCTTCAACTTTGGTGAATTTGCGGATGGAAAAGCGCAACAACCTCTTCCATCTGATTTGGCCCCATATGAGCCTCAAATAAGCGCTTTTGCCCACTCATGTCATAACCTCTGCCAAAGGCTTCTTTACCTGCTGGGCCTAGGCCTTGGTGTAAGTCATTCCTTACACACAACGCATAAACCAGACTATCTCATCAATCATCCAGGTCGACGATTTCTTCTCGTCGGCGCACGTCACAGCCAATGGAGCTTCAAGCTCGATCCTCCGCTTTCTTCGCTATCCGCCTCCCGAGTCTACTAGTCATTCTGACAGTGATGTACGCGCAGGTAATGAAACCACTGTACCAGAACAAGGATCCCTGTTAAAGACATGGGGCTCTAACAATAGCTACAAGCAGGTGCACACTCTGACTACGGCTCCATTACTCTTCTGTTCCGTCTACGCGGCCAGGCGGGCCTAGAAGTTCTCACCAAAGACAATGCTTGGGCGCCTGTGCCTGTATGTCCACCGGCTACCGAAGACGACCCTAGTCCACCGATTCTCATCAACATTGGCGACCTGTTATCTTATTGGACCAATGGATTGTTCCGGAGCACCCTCCATAGGGTTGTTTTCCCAACAGAGGGAAGTGCTGGAGTGCAAGGGGAGACGAGCGAGGGTCCAAGGTATTCAATTGCCTATTTCTGCCACCCTGTTGGAGCCGCACCCCTTGAGCCTGTTCCTAGCGAGAGGGTTAGAAACTTCGTGCCTCCTGAGGGAGCACCGAGCGAAAACCCCTATGCTACGAGTAAGGTCATGACTGCAGATGAACACCTCTTTATGCGGCTTAAAGCGAGTTACGGTGACCTCTATGATAACAAATCATAAGAACACGCCGTCTGACAAAAACTCGGCGCACTATAAGATATAGCATTTCTAGTTTTAATTCGGGGTTAAGCATCCAAAGCGCTTATGGGAAAGTATAAAACTACTAAAAAGAACTTAACACACCAAAGTTTTTGACGCTATCTCAAAATCATGGAAAAGAGCCTATCTTACTCCAAGTTAAGCCATACAGGCATGCCTCTCATCAGTATACCGATTTAGTACTTCAAGTGTACACAGTACATGATAAGGTACCTACATAGCTTGTAAAGGCAAAAAAAATGTAGGATTTGAGGGCTCCTATTTATTACAAAGTGTTTTGTTGATAGACGTTTTGTTGATAGACGTCTCATATCCTATCTCTGATCGTCCCCGAGCTGCACTGTCAGACAAGCCCGATCGCCCAGCGCTGCCACGGATCCAACCACCCATCGTAATACTTCGGTTCGATTGTGATGTCCTCGTGAATCGAAAGGTACCTCAAGAGACGCCAGTCGTGAACCTCTATCCAGTTGCGCTCCTTGAAAGGAATACTCTGGCGAATCTCATCGATTTTTGCGAGAAGAGGTTTTACCTCATCGTGCTTGTTACTCTCGCATAACAAGTATATATTCTTCACGATTTTGGGCGTATGCCTGTTCATCCTTTCGGCTTCAAGCCACGTATCGATGTCCGTGACTGGATCATGAATTCCGTGGTCGTCGAATAAGGCTTTGGCCTCTGCGCAGTTGTTGAGAAGTCCGGGGGGGACCAGAATCTCAGTCTTTGCCACCTTGCATCGATTACTCACAAAGCGGCATCCCTTTCTGCCGGCGTTCTTATCCATCGTGAGCGACTTGACGAGTGGCTTCAGGGGGCGAGGCTCTGCAGCAGATATGACAGAAACGGAATCTTTGGGCATGAAAATGAAGTCGTCCATCTCTGGTATTTCTGGTGCAGAAGCGCTTTGGCGCAGGGGCGAATGAGAAGAAGGCACGTAAGAAGACATGGCGGACTGACATTGCGAGTTGCCGTCTTTATCGCCAAGGGGCTTGCGGGGTTGAGAAGCATTCCCGAAATAGGAGGAGTGTATGTTTATTTGCGACGGCTCAATGTCTGACTTTGGGCGTTTTCGTGTGGACGTGGGTTGTGAAGATGGTGAATGGCGTTTGTGTTTCGTGAATGGTTCCGCAGGCGGTGTTGTGTGTGCGGGTGCAAGCACAGCTTGCATAGATGATGCAGTGGCAGTGACTGGCTCTTCCGACAGAGGATGGGCCCTTTCAACTCTTTCGCGGCAAGGACTAATTTGATTGCCAGCCGGTAACCTCGTTGCTAGGGGCGAAGCTGGTGACAATGAGGAGCTGGTGTTTTGTGTTGATTTTCGAGGTGATGGGGTTGGCATAGTTGTCACTGTCAACTGGCTGACAGCGTCGACCGCAATTCCATGCGGATCAGCCCCTTCTAGTTTTTCGATCCATTGCAGGTTCTCCTGGCTGTCCTCAAGCTCGGTAGCTGTACTGGCCTCTCTGGCAAGTTCTTGTAACTCCTCAAACGATACTGTGTCAGTAAAATCTCGATCAAAGTGAACCTTGGTCACTGAAGGAAAACGTAAACTCCAGAAGCCTGTGTTTCCCACTTTGTCGAAGCCGAAGCATCTCAAATCGAATACCAACGGTTTTGTGAATATGACCGTTGGAGGTAACCCTTGTTCAATTCCAGGAGCCAGCTTGCGAAGAAACTTATCACCCTCTTCTGAGGCAATAGGTTGCGGGTTTGAAGATTTCACAACCTCTTTCAATAAAGTTTCGTTCAGTTCTACCACATTAACAATAGTAAACTCCGGTTTGCCGTTCCAGCGTTTAACTGCTTCTCTGTTATCCAGGCAGCCGACATAAAAGTGAGTCCACTTCAAGCCGGGAATGCGGTAAGTCATCGCCTTTGCTGAGTCGTATCGTGCACCGACAACTGCAAAGTCGCCCACATCTCCAAAATTCCCAATGTATTCTTTTTTGAGCTTGATACAACAGCTCGAAAACTTTCGACGCTGGTCTGCAAAGTCAAAGTAAGGCTCGTCGGGTTTCAAAACTAGACCTTCCTTTCGAGCCAAGATCTGCAGGGCAAAGGCTTTTCGCAGAGTTGAAGCACCAGCAACGTGGCCAAAGTCAATGATTTGGCGTGGAACGAGCTCTGCCCATCCTTGGCGACAACAGATGAGGTTTGAAAGAATCTTGAATCTCTCTGAATGTCGGGTACTGACCAGTGATTGGTCCTCCAACAGCATGATATCGTAATAAACTATCATTAAATGCTCCTGTGGTCCAGGCCTGAGAGATCAGTGGCGCGCATGTGAAGTTGAGAAAGGGGTAGACGTACTGAGAATCATGCTCTGTGTTCAAAAATCTTCCTCTTCGTGATACATGCTTCCGAATCTTGTGGAATGGAAGTATCTTTTGTTGCTGAAGCATGTCAGTACAATTAGACAGGAAGCGAGCATCACAGCAACAGCATACAGAATCGTCATACACGACCAACTCCCCTTCCAATATACAAGCTTTTTTTACTCTGGCGTTTGGCTGTCCGATTTTCAATGACTCTAGTATGGTCCTGCACCAAGAGTCAGACTGTGTGCGAGTATTCATCTCGCCGTAGGCTTACCCGTGAAGTGCAAGTCTATCTTCCGTGCTGTCTTTGCCGCTTTTTGAAAAGATCTGTATGCACTGATCCCTCTTGCATAAATCAATATGAATCTGACAGTATTTGCCATCGACCTTTTCCTCTACACTCATGCGTCCACGTCCCAAGTCAAGGCAGTGTTTGATGCTGCGACCTTTGACCCATGGTTGTCGTCCAATCTTGACCCCTAGCTGAGGCTTCACTGTGCCCATGGTCTGCTCGCGCGGCATCTTGCGCCCAGCGTTTGAGAGTAGCCTTCCTCGCAAAATCTGAGCCGATTTGATCGCAGTAGCAAAATCGTCCTGGATCTTCAAGACGCAGGGGAGAATAGGATCACATAATCGGTAAATGAGGTGGGAATCGAATACTAGAGGTTGGTAGTTTTTTAGGACCAGCCTTGTAAACCATTTGGCCTCTCTCGCACTTAGTCTTTGGTACATGCATTCGACGTCGGCTCTGCTTGTTTGAGTCAGGCTAGCTTGTGAGGCACGAATTGTTGGGGAGCTCCATTTGACCTTTGCAGCAAGAGAGTGTAGAAGCTCGTCAATCTCCTCGACTGTGACGAGGTCCTTGTCGCTGTACCGAGGGCCTGGCTAAGCGACAATTAGTCGGTCATCGCTCATGGTCCAAGAAGCCTACCGTTACAGTTGCGATCCGAGAGACACATTCTGCGAGATCAACACCAGAACCTGGCTGACGATGACGCGCTAATTCTACTATGCGTGAAGATCCAAGTAAGAACGCACGACCGATGATCTTTTCCAGGCTAGGAGCTTGAATACAATAAACTCGGTCTGTTCTCTTTTCGGGAAGTAATGTTGATAATAGAGCCGAGAGATCTGTATTGTGGGCGTCGACATGGTCACGATGTCGAGTAAACCACGTTGTCACGGCGCTGGCACAACTCTTTTTGGCAAGTGAAAGCTCGTAAGATTGCTCAAGCAGCTCGCATACCAAGGTAAAAGGGAGAGGCATCGTGGGACTGCTGCAAGATCACCCTATCGGAAGTTTCAACAACGATGAAGTTGAGAACAAGGAGCGATTCATGAGCTGATGTTTAGAGGGACGCGAATACAAGGTATTTAGTTGTACTGAAACAGGCAGAAAAGTTATCAAGTGAGGACAAGAGAGTCCATCCCAACCGAACAGTGGCTTTCACAAAGTGTGGTGCCTCGGGTTGATTATTTGTGATGAATAGGCGCGACGTTGACGGGAGGTCACATGATTGGAAGTAGGTAACTGCCACCTACCGTAGGTGGATGAGAAAGGCACTTCCAAAACGTTGAGCCTCTGCTGAGTAACTTATGACAGCTTTATCTGTTGACTTGTGAACTTATAAACGACAACCAAGAATTTCCCTGTTTTTTTTCTCTCTCACAGTCTTGACCGCCTGCTACTTTGACTCACATCTTTGACCTCCCTCTGCTTAGCTCAAAGCTGCCTGACCGCGACGTACACTACCAAAGTAAGTACAGTACAGACTTTCGGCCACCTCCCATCGCTAAGAAGACGGCAGTTGGGATCTCTAGACAGGAATATGAGACAAGTACGAGGACTACAGGCAACCCCATGGATAGATCAAAGTTGATATAGTGAAGGTGGCTCAGCTAATACAGATATACCCAGTCCTCGATATTTAATCTTACCTACATAACGACCTGCAGCCCGCCAGAGAGTACAGAATTACGCATATGCATGACCACGTAAGACCCCTGATCCTGGATGATGAAATTCTTCTCCGATCATTGGTCATGGGCTCATCACACGAACACCCGTCAGCTATCAAAGAGCCAGCAATCGATCAGGGATACGGACGCCGGCAGCACAAACGTTTAATCCTCGTGTAACCCTTGCTCCAAGAAGAACCATCTAACGCGCGCTGAACGTTTACTACTAGTCTACTAGTCCGCCGTTGTCGAGACAAAGAAGAGGGGATGAAGTGAAGATGTGCAACTAATATGGCTAAATCATCAACAACAGATGCCCGTAAACCAAATGAGGACATGGTCCACTGCCAACAAGGCCTTGACTTGGGTGGTGCCACTATCGGGTCGCAGCTGTGCGCATGTTTGGGGCGTGACTTTGCGGATTGGGCCGTGAACTGCAAGTTGGGCCAGTTCGCATGATGGTATTGTTTGATCCAGTTGAATTGCGAGTCTATATGTAAACAAACAGGTCCCAGATCCAGGTCCAAAACCCTGTTGACTCCATACGACTGCGATCCAGTTCATTGCTCATGCTCATGCTCGAGTACACGCATTGCGTCGCCAACAACATTATCTGACCCTGCCATTCCCACTAGGACTGGGTCCGCTTTGATTTCAACGTCCTGCTGCGCTCATCAGCTGTCTTGAGATTCAACGACGTGCACTCATTTTGCTCTTGGACATCCTGCAAACACCCGTTGCCGGAAATTTACGCTCATTTGATCTTCGGCCTTTTTTTTTTTCTTTCCCTCCTTTTATCTTCATTACCAATACTATTTCTTTTCTTTTCTCCTGGTCGACTTTACGAACTGACAAAACTTTATTCTATATATTTCTATACTACGGCATTACTTACAGCTCCTTATCAGCAATTCATCCGCCCCATCCGCTTCGCCTGTTTCAACGTCACCTTGTCCCTTACCAGGGTTTATCAATTTCCTTCTCCCAGTTCACGGCCCCGGCCACTATACCCAGCCTGCCAGTAAGCCTCGCAGCATCCCTATCACCTAGTTGGCAAAGTTCCTGCGCCTTGCCCAGGTCCCCATGGTGCTCTAATTCTCCTGAAAATCGCCCCTAGCCTTGGTAAGAACAAGTTTTGACTTCCCCTGGGCTGGCGTGCTAGGAACTCAAAAGTCTACCCAATTAGGGGACCTAGGGTCGTGCTACTGGACGCCTGGAGGGCTCTATTTTCGTCGACAGCCACTGAGCTTGGTCGGCACTCCACCACAACCCACCCATACCCGCGGCGCCAACCCCAATGCGCAACAGCACCCGCACCCGCTCGCCTCCCTCCCCTTATTCATAGGGTGCTCCCTGATGCCCAGTTTTCTCCTCCAGCTCTGCGCCGTCCATCGTTGCTCGTCCGCTCTCTTCGATGATTACTGCCATTTGACTCAGAGTCACCATAGAGCGCTCACCTCCAGGGCTGCTGTCGTTGCTGTCGCCGCTGCTAGACTGCGGCGTCGCAGAGCCAATCGAGCTCAAGCCATTCATTTGCATAAACGCCGGCGTGTCCACTCCCTATTATACAACAGCTTGAATCTTTTCGACATACTTGACATGGCTACGCAACAGCAAGCTGTCCGTCGACGCTACTCGGTTGCCGATCGCCTGCCATCCGATCTGACTATTCCTACCACCGCAACTTCGCATTCTGAGACAACCCCTAACTCGACTATTCCTGATACCGCTCCCACTTTCGCTCTCGCTACCGCTGCCGTTATTACCCCAAACCTCACCCAAGGGTCCAAGGCGAGGCATCTGAAATCTTTCTCGCACAGTCGTCACGGCAGCATGAGTTCGGTAGTCACAATGCCTCCCCTGTCGGCTCAGAGGGACGAAAGCATCCCTTTCAGACGCGGACACTCGCGTGCCAAGTCGAGTGTGTCGAGCTTGAATCGCCAGGTGAATCGACTCTCCCTAACGCTTCCAATTGCGCCCCCTACGAGCGACCCATCCCGACCAACTCCAACCTCTTCGGCCATGTCGTCAGTTCCTCAGACACCCATCGACTCGGACATTGCCTCCCCTGCTGATGCCAATGAATTCATCATTGCAATTGCTGCTCAGGAGAGGCGTGTGCTAGAACTGCGCGAGGAGCTGTCGCGTGCCGAGGCGGAGTTGACCTCGCTCAAGAAGAAGTGGACTACACAAGACAAAAAGGGTGACCCAATTCCTGTTGAGGTATACCGCAGCCCAGTTCTGCCTTCCGACGACGAGAGTGCGCCCACCAGACGAAGTGCCGATGCGGATCGTAGGAAATTACTACAGCAGAGTCAGAATGCAGCAGCTCCTAACCGAAGAAGGGTCCTTCGCGGTGGACACACAAGAACCTTGTCTCTGCTGTCGCCGGCGAAGCCAGAGGCAGGATTCTCACTGTACCAGGATCGCGATCACGAGCATGAGCCGGTCACACTACCTTCAATAGAGCGCAGGACCGCTCAGCTAACAAACCCTCATTTATCAAAGCGTGCCTCTTGGCAGCCACGCACACAACAAAATGTTGCGGGTGTTCCGCAACTTGTCGAGGACTTTAGGCTAGGCCTCAGAGCTTTCGTTGAGGACATCCGCCAAATCACTGTTGGGGATGAGCCCATCAACGGCCAGCCCCTCCGCTCGAACAGTGTTGCTGATCCTCGAAACGAAGCTGCTCGAGAGTCACTACGAGGCCAGGATACGATCCGAGCAAACCGTCCACTCCGACCCAAAGTTAGCACCGTGTTTGAGCCACCACACAATAGTTCTGAAGCGGCGGACACTCGGGAAACGAAATCTTCAGCTTCAACAACTGCGGCATCAAAATCTAGGCCCGAGATGCCTCCTCGAGCAAAGACCAAGTCTAAGAACAAGTCATTCTCGTGGCAACCTCTTGGGTTCGACTCAATGGATGATAACGATTGGTCAAATTGGGAATCACCCGCTTCATCTTCCAAGACGTCCCGATGGAGCGGCTCTACTATCGGAAGCGGCGGACTTGACGACATGTCTGCTACATCAGACGAGGGAGAACCTGCGGACTCGCCCTCGTAAGTAATTGTTGGGATTGAGCCGACACCTCGTCTACCGAAACTTGCTAACCTGGTGTAGGAAGAAAAAGTCGACTGGTTTCGAGACGCCCCTGCTTTCCCCCAAGCTAGAAGAGCTGATCCCCAATGTGGTCAATCGATTCTCGCCTAGCAATCTCAAACGCACAGCGACGACCCTTATGGATGAGTGGGAGAAATCTTTGACCGACCCCAACTACCCTCATCAGTCACAAAATAAGGAGAACACGGCATAAACAGTATTTGGTTCGGCTCTCCGCAACGCATTCAGACATGTTGAACATAGACTCGAAGCGATTTGCAAAAAGATTACTCGACATAGAAAGGTGTATACAGTTTGGTATCACAGACGGACATTTGATGACGACGAAGAAAGAAAATATAGGGTTGGCTGCCCCTGAAAGGAGTTTGTATGTAATGGCAGGCATTTCGTTGCGAGTGTTTTCTGTTGCTTTTTCTTTGGACTGTCTGTTTTCGTCTGTACGGTTTATATATAGGCCTTACGGATGTTCTGTCCGAAAGACCTATATACGGACTGTTTTTTTGTTTTTTGTTTTGTTTCTTGGTGTTGGGATTATGATACTGAGACGACCCTGATGAATAATGGCTGTAGAGTCGTCGCATTCTAAGTCAATTCGCAATATTATCAAGTTCTCTGAAACAAGCTTATTACGCCTGACTGATTCTTTGCTGTGGCTTCACTTGCTCATGGCGGGCCGTTTGGTCTGTGCCAAAACCATCTCAGGCCAAGCATCCGCTTGTCTTGGCCACGCTGTTCTAAAGCAGATCGAGATCAGGATCAAACTCGACAAAATTGTCGGGATCGTCGTTGCTAGGGCAGCCGGGCCAGGTGGAAATGTCGAAACGCCGGAGGGTGGATCAAATGCGAGTGCGAGATTCGAGGCTCGAAACTCGAAACTCGCTACTGCAAGGTCATGGAGGAGGGATGTTATACAGGAGAATATGAATAGCAAACACATAGATTGAACTTTATACCCGTGGAAGAACTGGTTACCTGCTTATTATCCATGTGGAATCACACGTAGGCTTGTCAGCACAGTCATCGTAGCTGTGAATCGACGGATTACATGCATATGTGACGCTTGTGGAGGCGATCTGATGAACTGATGCGTGCGTACACAGACAGTACCTCCGTCGTTGCAAATCACGGTCCAACAAATAGCCCGAAAGAGCAGGCCGAAGACTTGTCCTCGTAACTTGACAACCCAAGACAAGTTGGCTGTTGGATTCTCGGACTTGATCGGTCTCAATTGGACCAATGGGAGTAGTCTTGACTTGGGAGAAATCTCTAATGGCTGACAGAAATGCTTGGAGGTCTTACGAGGACTAGGCGAATGCGAGTAAGCCACCTCCACCACCAAGAAGTTATGGAAGGATTGGGCATGTGGACAGCATCACCTCGCATTCGTTATCTAGAGTTGTAGTGGCTCAATCTCCAAGATAGGTATATATAGTCACAGATAGCGCATCATCCCATAGTCTCTCGCACTACCAACCCAGTATCCTTTGAAAATGAAGAACGCCGAGTTTCGACCTAAGCTGGAGCCTACCTCCAAGCCTCTCACATATCTCCCAAAATTGCAGACTTTTGTCAGTCACAAATAACCTCAACTCAGTCCATCACCCTCTAACCTGCCATTGCATAGTTCATCTTTAAAGATTCTATAAAGCCACATACCACAATAGTTATAGGATCAGTTCTGCAGCTTGTCCTCTGCGCCATCCTCCCTTTTCGTTGGGCCGCTGTTCCTCCGGTGGCCGTCTTACTTCACTCCCTCGTCACCACAATCATTCAAATCCATAGTCCACAGCCCAATGAGTACACCGGCACTGTTGTCCCCGGCCGCGCGACCGCTCAACTTCCATCCTCGTCCGGCGTCTTTGGAAATAAGCCCGGAGCCAGTCCCGTGGTCGTCTTCCAGCTCGGCATCCAGATTAACCATCCGCTCGGCCTCGCTGCGCCCGGTATGATGGAGATTGGGGACTACTTTGGGGCCATGCAACGCGATCTTTTCTCACGGCGTGAAGAACACGGTATGCTCAGCTCCTCCAACTGGCGCGGTGACGAGCGCAGCAGCAACAACACGCTTCTCTTCATCTACTACTTCCGTGACGTCGAGAGTGTGCACCGCTTCGCACACGGAGACACACATCGCAAGGCGTGGGACTTTATGAACGAGCGCAAGCTCAAGCACATTGGCATCTTTCACGAGACATTTTGTGTGCCGGCAAAGGAGTACGAAAGTGTGTATGTGAATTGTCACCCTGTGTTGATGGGTCGGGCGACAGTGAAGACAGCGTCTCCGGGTGAGGAGGAAGAGAGATGGACTAGTGCGCTTGTTAGTGCAGATATGCCTGCTTTGAAGACGCAGTATGCGAGGATGGTGAGGGATGAGCAGGGTAACCCAAAGGACGTGGAATGAGGTATAAGAGGGGTTGTTTCTACTTGTTGAGGTATAATGAATGAATGAATGAATGACAACTCAAGCATATGTTTTATCTTTTGCGATGATCAAGGCTTTCGAGACGTGTTTCTGTACATAAACCATGTAGAAATCAGACTGGTCTCCTAGAGTTATGTTGCTTGTTTGTCAAATAGCGAGCGGCTGTCCCTCATGGCCTGAGAGCTCACGCAAACGCTCGGCTTGCTGTCTGGCTCAGCTTCAAGATATGCCCATGGTTTTCCTCAATAATGTTGTGCAGTGGACACAGATACACATATAAAGCCTATAGAGCCCTTTCTTTCTAGCATACGAAATATTAGACGGCAACCTACCTACCATGTTTGAATGAACAATGGCATGTCTTGTATGCCTATTTAGCACAAGGCAGCCAGCTCGATAAACTCCCAAACTCCCGGTAATTCAAGAAATACCTCGCAGACCCTCTTCAAACGTCATATTCCCATAAACCCCATCCATCTAAATCTCGATGGCCATGAAAGAAACGCCCCCGATGATACCAGCCAAGAAGAGAAACGTCAAGATACCAGCACCAGCCTTGTCGGCCGTCGTAATGGGCTTGAACTCTCGCTCTCCTTTTTCCTCGCCCGGATCAACGCTTCCGCCGCCAGGATCGCCCTTTGACGTCCCTCCGGTCTTTGAAGTAACAGGCCCCGTTGCTTTCTCGATCAGCGTATACATGATGGCAGACAAGCCGCTCATCTGGGGACCAACTCCTGGGCTTTCGTCAAACTTGCCCGTCAGCCAGGTAAAGCCGCATGCCGTGCCTGGGGGTCCCATATAGCCTTCTGGATTCGGTTCTCCCGAGCCGGTGCATGATTTAGCAGCGGACACGGCCGACGATTTAAGAAGTGCCGTGAGGTTCTGGCTGGTGTGGGGAGCTACTAGCGATGTAGCGGCCATCCACCGAGCGAGATATCCCTTGAAACTCTGCTGGTCCTGTGTGCACAGCTTGTGCGTCTCACAAAACTGCTCATAAAGAACGCCGTCCTTGACAAACATGTTGTGGATGTCTCCTATCAAGCCATCGGCGCGCTTCTTCCAGCTGTCGCTCTCGGTGAGGTTATACATGACTGCAGCGCCGTGGAGGAAGATGCCGCTGTTGTAGGACCACTGCGTCTTGTCGATATCCGTGCATTTCGAGTCTTTGGTTTCGCCAATATGGACACCATCCAGCACCTGAAACTTGTCGTTGATAAGCCCTGCGCTCTCCTCCCAATCCCAGATCTTCTCGGCCCACTTGGAGTAGGTCTCGTTGCCCGTGTACATGGCTAGGCGAGCGGCAATATTGAAGAAGCAGCCGTTGGAGATGGAGTTCTTGTAGTCGAAACCTGCGTTGAACTGAAAGATCTGCCAGCGCATGCCGCCACCGCAGTGCCCGCTGTCCCATCGGCTTGCCCATTCGTTGAAGGCAGCCTGGACCTGTGCGAGCCACTGGGGGGACTCTTCGGGAGGGTCTGGGAATTTATGCTCTGCTGCTGACATTGCAGACATGACCCAGAAGCCTTGATCGTCGTTTCCTTCGGTCATGGTTTGGTTGTCGGGCATATAGTCGCCTTCTGGTCCCGCCTGGTGAATCATGGCTTGACTTGTGATCTTGTTATAGGTATCGTCGCCGGTGAGCCACCAATAGTCAATCAGAGTGCCAAACATGGCGCCAGCCTCCCACCCTTTCAACAGTTAGTAAAGGAATGTCCGAGTCCCGTCGGGAGTTTCGAGGGAGTTACAGTAGTAGGGATCTGGCAAGTTTCCGGGTGTATCGCCGGTGTTGTTGCCTGAATAGTATGATACCAAGCCAAATGCTGCCTGGCTGGCGGCCTTCTTGACAGACTCTAAACACTCTCTATTAGACTCTGGTCTCTTGTCAACTTTAAGAGAGAAACTTGCCGTCATCGTTCCATGTTACGTCGTAGGCTCTAGCTACCACCGTCCAAGCCAGAGCCGCAGTAGCTGTCTGGAGTAATGGCCGCATCTTGGCTGTCAATCAAAACGTTGAAAAGAATACCAAGCAAACGAAACGACAGAATGAACAGATGAAACGAGACCCTATTGATGCCAAGGCTGATTCGTGTATCTGGCTTACACGTACCACCAAGCTAGTTGACGATCCGTAGGGCTGGAGGGAGATGGAAGATGGATTGCAAAACACAAACAATGAATGAATGAATGAGTGAATGGCATAAAGTAGAAGGAAATTTACAAGCAACTACTCGAGGTCTGGAGAAGAAAAAGTACATGTAGTGTTCCCTTCCTTCAAAAACTGGGTATAGCGAGACGGGGGATAGTCGACAAAAATCTCCATTTTTCGCGTTGTACGATGGACACTCTGGACACTCTTTGGGTCGACCACACGTTAGCGTACCAATGCGATTCCACCCAAGGATGAAGAATGAAGGATCTTTTAATGAAACTATCCACAGAGAATCCATCATGGTTCGGGGACCTGGCAGCCCTGGGTGCAGTTGGTGCGTAGTTGGTTTGGGGCTCAGCATAATAATGGATCGCAACGCGCGGTAGATCGTCAGGGGTCTACATAGTACTACAGTATAGTACACAGACGAAACCTCTACAGAAGGCTTGAATCGAGAGGAACGGGCTCTGTAAGGCGCTGCGCAAGCCATCTAATGATGATCGCCTCGAGTGTCAGCATCCTGCAGTGTCCCTGGATCGGTACGAACTCGTCCGGGAGCAGCACGGCCCAATCATAAGCTCAATCCCTTTTCTGCATGAACCTGAAGAGCGGATTAGAAACTATGGAGCGCCGCGTGAATTCGGCCGAGAAGAGATCGAGAGGTGTAACCGACGAACGCGTGTGTCTGCGAGTGTCTGCGGGTGTACTAGATAATATATATCTATATTTGTATGTACCTACTGAGGCTTAGTTGAGCCTCGCGTAACCAGCCAAGCCGGAAGCCGGAAGCATCGTTTAATTGTTTCGAAATTGGCTGGCGACATGACATGCTCAATCCCTTTCTTATTCCCGTATTAGCGTCTTTCGAGAAGAGTTACAGGCCCAAGAGTGCCAGTACCCTTGGGTGGAGATGTATGTTGAAGCGGGACGAGATGGAAGCCTATCCCTGTTGGCGATATTGCTCGGCACGTGAATGTCGACTTTTGTTGTGTACAACGAGTCCAGTTTCCCTAGGTGCTTCATATGACTATCACTGAGCTTCCTTAAGTCCTAGGTTTAGCACTGAGTTGCTCCTTTGCTGAAGATGACTCAATTGACTAAGATGCATATGCTTCACTATTGGTTCGGCTTCCACTTCAAGGTCCGTCCCACGAGGCGGATTAGCAACCGTGATTTGAAGATGGCATTGGCTATGCAAAAGAAGGATCTAGACTATAGCATTGGTTATTGTTTCCATCTACTTATCGTTCCAAGTCTGTTACCTTGTTCGCCTTTTGAAGCCTGGCCTAATGGTTTGTTTATCCGATGAATGGTTATCGAACATGTTAGAATCCCCATGGAGTATTCTTCTTTTGTTTAAAAGCTGCCGTATCACTGCTTCCCAATGATAATAGCGAGATGTTTTCGCTGGGCTTGCATTTTTTTCCCCTGTAGATGCACCAGGTCTTGTTTCTGAATAGTTTCCATAATCTTTCCCCAACATGGATTCCATCAGCTATTAGCCACTTTAACAATATCCACGTTGTGATTAAACCATATTGCTATTTCCTGATTTCGTCTTGACCATTGATGGTTAAGTCCTCAACAGACGATTGGATAGGTCATATAGACACTTGCACAGTAGTAGATGATTCACAATGGAACGATGCATCATACAAACTGCATCATATGGCATGTACACAGTAGCTTATTGAAATGAAAATTACACGACTGGACAACACCAGCTCCAACTTTGCTCGCAAGACAGGTATTTTCATCCTCATATGATTTTCTTTGATCTCGTCTACGCTTTTGCCACTCAATTATCATTATCGTCATTCGACATACCCACAACTCTTGAAGTCTGATGACAGTAAGCCAAGAACCACCAGCTAGTACGGTGGATAAAAAAGAAGAAGTCATCGAGGCAATTCCGGTCTAACTAGGTACTCTAGTTATGGATAAGCAACCCAAATCTTCGTCACCCCAAGTACCCTCAGCCACCCCAGACTTGAACAGCTTCTAACCCCGCCATAAGCCCCCACGTCGTCCCAGATGCCCCCCACGCTACATCACTTGCTCAAGGCCATTCTTTAGCTCACCTGATGGCAAACAAGAATGAATTGCCGTTAGAGAGGGTATATAAAGGAAATTAAGCAACTCGTTCAAAGCTCTAGCCAAGCAGTAATACCCCCCAATTGATATCGTCGTCTTCTTCTACCTCTTACAACCTCCTGGTTGACCATCTCCCTCCGTCACCATGTCAGCCAAGCACTTCATCAACGACCCAACCCACCTCGTCTCCTCGGCTCTTCACAGCCTTACCCTGACCAACCCTTCGCTTTCCCTAGATTCAGAATCAAAGGTTCTCTACCGTCGTCCTGGCTCCGATGCTAAACCACAAGTGTCCATCATCTCTGGCGGTGGCTCTGGCCATGAACCCTCTTTTGCAGGCATGGTTGGCCAGGGCATGCTCTCTGCAGCTGTCGCCGGTACCATCTTTGCCAGCCCTAGTGCAGAGCAGGTCCGCACAGCAATCATGTCACGGGTCGACACGTCAAAGGGCGTGCTTGTCACTGTCATGAACTACACCGGTGATGTCCTCAACTTTGGCATGGCTGTTGAGAAGGCCAAGGCCGCTGGGCTCGATGTCGAGATGGTCGTCGTGGGCGACGACGTCGGTGTTGGTCGCGCAAAGGCCGGCAAGGTTGGACGTCGTGGAATTGCAGGCACCGTCCTAGTCCACAAGATCTCTGGTGCCCTCGCAGCTCAAGGGAAGCCCCTGGACCAGGTTGCAAAGTACGCCCAATTGGCTGCAGACAACCTCGTCAGCGTGGGTGCCAGTCTTGAACATGTCCATGTTCCTGGCCGAAAGGTCGATTCAGAGGGCAGCCTTGCCGCAGACGAGGCAGAGTTGGGAATGGGTATCCACAACGAGCCCGGCTCTGGGCGCGAAAAGGCTGACCTGCCCGACCTCGTGGGCAAGATGCTCAAACAATTACTCGACACCACCGATAAGGATCGGGCTTTTGTCAACGTCAACTCCAAGGAGGTTGTTCTCCTGATCAACAACCTGGGCGGAGTCAGCGTTCTGGAGCTGGGTGGTATCACCGCAGAGGTCGTAAGCCAACTCGAGTCCAAGTATGGCATTCGCCCCTTGAGGATACTCAGCGGCACTTTCATGACTAGTCTCAACGGTCTTGGTTTCAGCATTTCTCTCCTCAACATCGTCTCTCCTGACTTTGAGGCCCCGGGCATGATTGAGCTGCTCGATGCTCCCAGCGAGGTTGTTGGGTGGTCTACACCCATCCAGACAAGCACCTGGGAGGCCAAGAACACCAACACAAGAACAGACCGTGCAGGCGCAACCCAAGATGTTAAACCTAGTGGCCTCAAGATAGATGCCAACGCTGCCCAGTCAGCGTTGAAGAACGCTCTGCAAAGAGTCATTGATGCCGAGCCTGAGGTTACCCGCTATGATACCGTGGTAGGAGACGGAGACTGTGGAATTGGTCTAAAGCGCGGAGCTGAAGGTAAGTCTGTCAACACGCGTTCCAAGCTCAAACCACTTACAGAAATGCAGCAATCCTCAAACTTATCCAGGAGCGTCCTCTTACAGGAGACATTGTTGTGGATCTCTCTTCCATCGTTACAGTTGTGGAAACAGAGATGGACGGAACTTCTGGCGCTCTCTACGCAATATTCCTCAACGCCCTGTCCCACGCGCTCCGTGAACTCGCACCTGGCACTGCTTCTCCCGAAGTCTGGGCCAAGGCCCTCAAGCAGAGCAGTTATGCACTTTCCAAGTACACGCCTGCTCGCCCAGGCGATCGCACATTGGTTGACGCCCTCCACCCCTTCGTAGAGGTGTTGGGTGAGACGGGTGACGTCAAGAAGGCAGCCGAGGCGGCGTTGCAAGGTGCCAACAAGACCAAAGGCATGGAAGCAAGCCTCGGCAGAACTGTGTATATCGGCGGTAGCGGATACCAGGAGGTCCCCGATCCTGGTGCTTGGGGACTGGCCAGCTTTTTCCTCGGTCTGAGTGGCTAAGCGGACGACTGCTCTAGGCTGCAGTTTGGGAATGGCTGATGATGAATACATGAACCCAAAAAATTCAGCATGTTGTTAGTGTGTGAATAGTCATGAAACCCCTATAGTGAGAGACAAAGGTGTGTGCGCAAATCATCATGTTTTTAACGCCTATGGAGTCCCTGTGAGCCGTGCCCGTAGGACACATACAAAACTTTCCAATCTCAAAATCAAGTCCTCGTCCCTCCAGTGTCATGAACGGCAAGGGAAAATTAGCTGAGGAGTACGAGGATGACGCTATCGCCTCGCAAAAACCTGTGAGCAAGTTAGTAATCCGCCTCAAAACTCCGTCACCGCCAATCGAGAGCTGTGTCGTGATGGACGTACATCTTGCTGATAAACCGATCCTTGTTCACTGGTCGGCCCTTCTTCCCGTTGGCTAACCGGGGAGTCTCTGTCCACATCTCCTTTACGTTCTCCAGCACCATGTTGCAGTGACGGTCAAAGGCCTTGACACGCGCCAGGAGCTTGCGGTTGTTGCGGATGGAGATGAGAACTTGTACGTGTGATCGCACGGCAGTCTGTAGGATGGATAGGGGACCGGCGGAGAACTCGTGCTCTTCGACCTGGGCAATCTCGTACTCGCTGTAGAGACAAATAGGTTAGCATTGGTCGAATTGTCGCGGGGCTGGACAGCGAGTATTGGGAAGGGGCACGTACGTGAGTTCGTTGCGTGGCTTGCCAAGAAGCTCCCTAGAATATGTTAGCATCATTACTATCAAGAAGAGCAGTGCGACATACTGAATCTTAGGGTCCGACATCTTGAACAATTAGTATGTGGTGGTTTTAGAATGTTGTATGCGGCGCGCAAGGCTGAAGTCCAGAGAGCTCGAAAAGTTGACGAATAGGGTCGAGCGCGTCTGATTGGCCACATGAGTGGATCCCCAGCTCCCGCTCTATGACTGGTCAGGTGACAACACTCTCCAGCCCGGATATCAATTGAAGATACCTACCTAGGGTAGTGGCTGCTACGAATTTTGAGCGGCTTGATGCGGAGGTTTCAAAAAGTGTTGCCGCGGACCTCGGACAATACTCCAACCTTTTTAATAATACCCCTCTCCTCTCCTCTCGATGCGCACGTCAATCGCAAGTGCGCATCGCTAATTCTTTCATGATATAATGTCCTTCAGAACTTTGGCAGTTCGAGCTGGTGCAAGTTGTAGGAGTTCTCTAAATAGCTTCAACATGGCCCAGCAAACAAAGGTCCTGAGCTCCTCGCTCGGTGCTCGACAGGTGAGTGGGAAAATGCAGCCAAATTTCTAGTTATGGAATTTCCTAATCGGAATACCGTAGCTTTCCTCCGAGGCGACCAGAATTCGAGAGAAGCGCGACGATGAACCCAACGATGTCGTCTTTGAGAGCAAGTATGGTCTCCGAACCGTCATGCTCAACCGACCGAAGAAGCTCAACTCACTCAACGGCTCTATGATTCGAAAGATTGTTCCTCGGTTAGTCGAGTGGGAAAAGTCCGACCTAGCCAATGTTATTGTTATGAAGGGCGCTGGTGAAAAGTCTCTTTGCGCTGGAGGTGACGTCGCTGCTCTCGCCAAACAGAACCAGGAGAGTGAGGATGGATGGAAGAAGTCGGCCGACTACTTTGCCCTTGAATACAAGCTCGACCATTACATTGCGACATACCAGAAGCCATATATCGCGTTCATGGATGGTATCACTATGGGTGGTGGTGTTGGCTTAAGCGCTCATGCCCCCTTCAGAATAGCGACCGAAAAAACAGTGTTTGCTATGCCAGAAACCACAATTGGATTCTTCCCCGATGTCGGTGCCTCTTTCTTCCTTCCACGAATGAACGGATCGGTCGGAACTTACCTTGCTCTGACCAGCGAGCGACTGTCGGGCCCCAACGTTTTCTACTCCGGCATTGCCACACACTACCTGCACTCGACCAGCTTGCCCGATCTGGAGGCTCGTCTCGCCGAGTTGCGATTCCAGGATCGCGACACTCTGCCTGAACGACTGGCTCTCATCAATGAGACCCTTGAAGAGTTTTGCACAGGACTTCCCTACGACCAGCCGATGACCATCAGCGGTGAGATCCGCCAGGCGATCGACCGATGCTTTAACAAGCATGCCATCAGCGACATCATTGCTGCCTTGGAGGCGGAGCGGGGTCCAACCGAAGAGTGGGCGCAGAGGCAGCTTAAGACGTTGCAGAAGCGGTCGCCGACTGCCGTGCATGTGGCTCTCCGTCAGATGCGCGTTGGTGGCGATTGGGATATTGCTGAGGCCTTCAAGAGGGAGCATCAAATCGCGACCAAGTTCATGCAACATCCTGACTTTAGTGAGGGTGTGACGGCTCTGCTGGTTCGCAAGGAGACACCCAAGTGGGATCCTGAATCTCTTGCGGCCATCCCCGCTGGCCAAAATGTGACGAAGCCCTTCTTTGACTACAAGAAGGAGAACGAGCTGCAGCTTTTCACCGATCGGACATTTTCGGAATACCCTCACCAGGGCCTTGGCGTACCTACTGAAAAGGAGATCGAGCAGGTTCTATCAAAGGGTGCTTACACCCAGGAAGAGCTGGCTGACAAGATCATTGCTTCACGTCGTGGTCGCCAGGGCGTCTCCGATGTCGTCAATGAGATCGTCGCACGCAAGACTGTGGTGACTTCTCAAGGCAAGGCCAAATGGCTAGCGGATGAGTCGTTGCCTGGAAGCAAACTGTAATTTTACATATACAGGCAGTGTTTTGATATCATGTAAAAATAAAGGTCGCTACTTGATAATAATCGCGTAGGTCGTATGTTGATAGATGAAAATGCGATGGATTCAAGACGCGATCGATGACGTGGATTAAAATCGTTAACTCGTGATATTGTGTAAAACTTCACGATGGGGTAAATAAAGCATCATGACTGTCCTCACGAAATGCTAAAAATGACAATGGGTGAATAGTGGCGAATGAAATACCTTGGAGTGGGGTTGGAAGAAAAACCACAAACGTTCGTTTGGCCGGGAGATCAAACGATAGCCGAATACCCTCATTTTTAAAAAGTAGTGTCTTCGCAATACAAAGACTAAGGGGAAGATAGCACGCAATGGAGTGATAGGTTGGTAGGCATTAACTAAGCCCAAAACAAACACCAACTCAATGTGTGCAAACGGGGTCAACGGCAGGACAGATGTAGGCATAGGACGCGTCCAGACGGACAATGACCTGAGAAAGTGGAGATGACAACAGGAAGAAAGAAAAACACTTATCAGACTCATCGGCAAGATAACCACGGATCAAAGGTTTGAGTAGAGTAGCGTTAGATAATAGGCTTCATCATGTAGGCATCCTGCAGACATCCTGCCATGAGATGACCTCAGTCTATGAGAAAGACTATAAAAGAGCTGAGGTCCCGCCTTCGAGACGTTCAAAAGAAAGACCAGCCATCTTCGCTTTTCTCGCTCTCTTTCTCTGACCTCTCTGGACCATTTTCCAGTCATCGAAAGGACGTCGGCATTGACCAGGTTGGCTAAAGCAAAAGGGTCTGAGAATCGGCCTTGAGTTGACAAGCAACAGCAAAGATACGTACCATTCTTAGAACTGGGTGTCTTGCTGGCTTTCAAACATCAAACAGCAGGAGTAGGGAGCACGTGAGAGAGAGACACACACGAAACCTCCATCATCCGGCCCAAAAAAAGGTGGACCTCTTATACTCCGTGTCCCGGTACATCTCCCCCACTTTATCATCAGCCTGGGGCACGCTCAAAAGTCTGGAAGAAGCCATTGCAGCCACTAAAAACCGGAAAGTCGACAGGGGTCAACCGGCTGCTCAGCCACTAGAGTGACACGGCCACCCTCCATCTCCTTGCTCAGCGGTTCTCAACTCCAACACGCCTCGAGCAAGCTGCCTTCACAACGCGACATCATTAAATACTTTGCTTTTGTTTTATTCTTTTTGTTGTTCATGACACGGTATCTGGTTTGATATCCCTCTTATTTCATCATTCTTCACACCCATATCCCTCTCCTTTTTTCCCATCCCCTACTATTCTTTTACTCCGGTTGTCTAGCCAGCGCGCACGTCTATATCAGCACGCACTTTAACTAGATCCACTCTGCTTCACGACGCGATTTTGGCGGCATAAAGCGCGTCACGAACATGACGCCCACGTTCCGAATTTGATATCACGTCCCGGCCAACGAGCTCAAACATCAAGCCTTCTATTACGCATCATTGACACTCCTCGTTTTTACTTTGTCACTCTATCTTGTCTTTCCCGACTTTCCCATCAGCCCAGCCTCATCGCCATCTACATACTCCACGACACCACGACGACGATATCCAGTGATCGATACCTTGTCTGCCATCTCTGACCTGCCCCTGAAGGGGACTAACCGCCATGGCGTCTTTCGTACCTATTGCTCCCCAAGGCGGTTCGAATTCCAACGGTCAGATGATGCAGCAGAACAACCAAGCCAATGAATCGGGCGTCCAAGTGAGGCCTATGGGCCGTATGCAAACCCATTGCACTCATGGTTGCCTCGCTAACCTAATTTTCAGTCAAGGTACACTATACTTTTGACAAGGAAGCCAAAGTCAATTGTCTCGCCCGATCATCACAAACTTTCAACATCCAAACAATACCCCTCGACGACAAGAACTCTATTGGTGTCATCGACCTGCGCGCATGCGTGCAGGCAGTCACGGAATGCAGCCCCGAACTCGCCACTCAGAACGACGAAACTGGCTTTACCGTCTACGCACTCGATTACTCGGAGCCAGATACTCCATTAGTTGGACAGGGCATGCTATCATGGGCACTCGATTCAATGCGAGGTGACTGGGCTGTCCACCCACCCAAGATGGTTACCGGGCGTGTCACCAAGAACTTGCTGGCCGTTTTTGGAGGAGGCAACCATGAGACTCTTGAAGTGAAACTCAAGCTCACGGCCGCTGGCAAGGTTCAGAGGCCTGAGCCAGCTGTTGATATGATACAGCCCGCTCCGCCTACCGAAACAGCCATGACCCCCACAGGTGCCGCAGAATGGAACTCTTTTATTCAATCCAATCCTCAGATTGGTCATTCAGCACACGTATCTCGAGTGGCATCCCCTGCCTTATCTCAGGGACCTCCAGCCAACACCGCCCAACGACGGAATTCATTGGATCCATCCGCTCAGACAAACTCTGGAACAGAGATCCAACGAATAGCTCCTGTACCTGTCGACCCAGTGACCGTCCCCAACCAGCCGGGCTCCAGACCTTCTAGCAGAAGCTCTCGTAAGAAGAAGCCGCCGACTGGACGCCCGCGGGGTAGGCCTCGAAAGAAGCCTGCCGAGGGAAATACATCAGGGTATGAGGACGGTACAGAAGGTGAGGAGGCTGCTCCAGTTAAGAAGCGAGCCAAGACAACTCAAATCGAAAAGGCTGCTCCAAACCCTTTCACCTCCGCATCAGATTCTCTGCGTGTCACTGCTAGTACCGCTGGCTCGCTTCGAAATTTTCGGCCTGTGGCTGCAAATAACGAGGCCGCACCTGGAAATCACCTACAAGAAGTTCCCCGGGCTCCCACTCCAGTGCCTGAAGGAAATCCCCTCGGTGTCCCTGCTCGTGGTGGCCCAAAAGGACCTAAGCCTCGGCGAGAGTCGTCAATGCGAAAGGAGTTGTGTGCTACTTTGAGCAATCAAATTCCGCCGAGGCCCATTCGTGCCTTGTCTCCAAGCCAGGAGGACGGCCGATCTCCCGAATCACCTGTTGAAACCCCAGCCTTTTCAGAAGATAGTCCCCAGGATATCCGCTCTTCTCCTCCAGTTCCGCGAACATTCATGCGATCCAGTCCACCACCTTCAAGTCCAGTCTTGCCACCAATGCCTGCACCACAGCGACAAAATTCAAACCTGATGGAAACCGAAACCGACGACCTGTTTGATGAGCCCATTTTACAACCCGCAAACAAGAACCGGTTCCATGTGCGACCTCCCCCGAAAGTGATGGAAGCTGTCGACAATACTGGTATCCCGACGCAGGTGTTTAGAATTCATGATGGACCCGATGGTGATCTTGTCCATATCCAAAACTTCAATACTCCTCACCCAACTTCGTGCCCAGCTGGACCTCCTCAGACAGAAGTTTTTACTGCAAAGAACGTCCAGAAGCACCAACCGGCCCGAAACCCTCCTACACGACAACATCCGCCAGTTACTGCACCAACACCCCCTCCCACAACAGACGCTCCTGACAGGCTCAGCCCACCTCCTGCTCCTGAACCCCAAGCACTCGGTATTGGTCAAAATCAGGTTGATCAAGTTATGATGGGGATGGACGATGACCTCTTTGAATTAGTGCGCGAAGCCTCAGATTCTTCTGAGTCTCTTACTTCGTTTAAAGCTAACCCCTCTATACAAGGATCTCTTCCTCCTCCAGAACCAACTCCTGGAAGCGTCGAGTCCGAGGTCCACGCACCACGTCATCTTGGACGGTCACAATCGGCAGGAGTCTTAGCGCTACCCTCTATTCCGGCCAGCGAGCCTGCTAGACCATCTACCCTCTCTCAGTCTTTCTCCACTGAGCCTCCCGCCAAGATTCCAGATTGCCTTCGCCGCTCTCAGTCAGCCGGTCTTCACCAAATGCCCGTTACTGCCAGTGACCCTGTGGGACCACCCGAGGCACCCATGTTTTCCCATCATCCATCATCCCTTTCAGAAATGGCTTGGCCCCAAAGCGATTTCCCACCGATGCCCTCATCCCCGCCGTATAAGTTCAACAAGAATCAGGTCAAGAAGCACTCGATTAAATTGCGACTAGAGTCGGCCATTGCTAATGGAGAGATGCCTCCATTCTGCACCAACTGCGGTGCCATCGAAACCCCGACCTGGCGTAAGATCTGGATACAAGATCACGAAGGGATTCCACAGTATGTGGAATACTCGGAGAAGCCTGGAAGGATCACCGCTATTGAGATTACAAAACGAGACGCAGAAAACAATCCTCTGTCTTATCGTCTTGTTAAAAAATCTTTAGGCATTAATGATGAACGCAAAGAATGGACAGAACAGCTTCTTTGCAATCCCTGTGGCATATGGATTGTAAAGTACCGAAGTCACCGTCCTCAGGACAAATGGGACAATGCTTTTGGGCTTCTGGGCCATAGTCGACGGAAGCGTGCCTCTGCAGAACCCAATCCTCAGGCAAAACGAGCCCGTACTAAGAGTGTTTCTTTGCCTAACCGTATTCCAGAAAACTATCCAGCTATAGACCCCTTGTGTCCTGTAAAGCAATCGCCTCCCAAGCATTCTGGCGCCCATCTTGTAGGGGCCGCGCTCAACGAGGATGCCATTATACAGAACGTTCTCTCTTTGCTAGCTGACGACGGGCGGCCTATTAAGAGTATGAGCCGGTCAGTCCCAGGGTCTACCCATTCCAGAGCTTCTAGAGGCAGTGGGACGGTCGACAGCCCAATTGAGATGGATCTTGACGATGATCTGGGAAGCACGCGACGTCTTTTGTTTCCTTCGCCCCGTAAGGAGAGTACAACAAGGACCCTCGGAGAGATCAATGCCAATGTGGTTAAGACAACAGAACCCCGCCAAATCAAAGAAATGGCCATTGAAAAGGAGAACGTGCACTGCGAGGCTCGCGGCGAGGTACAAGTTGAAGATGATGAGTTGGAGGCCCTGTTCCGCAGCCCAGCCACAGCTGGTCCATCTACCCCTCCGCCAAAAACCAAGGCTGCGACGGATTCGACTCCTTTCAAGACTCCTACACGCCCGACGCCTAATCATAGACCGATTACGCGCAGTGTGTCCCGGTCTATCCGATCCGTCAGGGAAATGCTGTCTCCCAGTCAACAGACAATTTTACAAAGAACACCGACCAGGACTTCTCATGGTTCCGCGAGCGTTAGACGCAGCCCGCGGCTGAACCTTGACAGTTTTCTAGACTCTCCCCTGAGCAAAACCCTCACGGATATAATGTCAGACCCAGCTTTTGACGTGGGTACCGGCTTTGACTTCGCCGATCTGCCATTGTTGGAAACAAACCCGACCATTTTGGCCGAGTTTAGCAATTTCCTCAGCACTGATGCCATGATGCCCAGTTCCCCTCCACAGCACGGTTCCGTGAGCTTCACATACAACGGTGTAGATGATGCCTGGGCTGAATGGTGTAGCGAACAGAAAGCTGCAGCGGAGAAGACAAAGGAGTGAGATGATTTATGAAAGTGTATTCACGGCATGTCACAGCTCTGTGGTTAACAGATACGTCAAGAGCTTGAGTTACAGTACAGGATGTCGTGTTTTTGAACAAGTACATACAAAGGTTGATGGCGTTTGGTAAATTATCGAGAGTGGCAAGCAACGGCGTTTGCTTAACAAAGGATACGATACCTCGGCAGCACCTCTTTTACTCCTTGAGAGCGAGTTATAACGAGATTATATGATAAATACAAATCAACTTAACCAGCACTATTTATCGTTTTAGTTGCCTGAGACATGTGACCTACCTAGTTATGAATATTAGAATGTTGTTTCCTATCACCGTATGTACAGTGTAGTTGTACTGTCTTCTAGGCGTCTCCACTCACTTAACGCGGTTGGGGTTCAGGTTCCTACTGTATTTGTATGCTACGACGCGTCTCATCGCGACCACGTCAAGGGCCCCTCCAAACACTACGATAAGCAGCAAAGCCATTTTTTCGAATCCAGATAACTTCAAGTCAATAATCTACCATAACCATAAATCGCCTTTACTACATCCATCGTCGCCCATCATGGCCGACGCCGACCTCCAAGCTCACTTCTCCCCCCACAAACCCCTTGAACCCGATCTCCTCAGCGAGCTAGAATCCATCATGCGCCTCCATGGCCTCTCCGCAGAAGACCTCTTTTTCAAGTGGGAGTCGTACTGTATAAAGCTCGACCTGGACGCTCAAGCTGTGACGCTCGAAGCCCTCCGCAACCTCAAGCAGAGCGTCCAAGACGAGCTTGAAAACAGCCATCGAAAAGTCAAGGTCAAGGCGGAGAGAAAGGTAGCCAACACGCCGAGGGGCGGTGATGTCTTTGGGATGCTGGACGGGCTTGTCCCTAGCACACCGGCTGCGGGTGGGAAGTTAAATAGAGGTGCTGCGAGTGGGAAGAAGAAGATTGAGGCGTCAAAGGGGTTGACGAGTTCGCCGGCGACGGGTATGAATGAACAGCTCAAGTCTCTGAGTGGACTTCCGTATGTTCCCACATCACATCAATTGTCAGAGCTTGATTAACATGATACAGGCCCACGTCTTTCAGCGACAGGGTAAACCCTGGAGAAACCGTCGAGATCCTCAACGATCGCCTCAACGCAGCCGAACCACCGATTGCGCCCTTCTCCGAGCCCCGGGTCAAACTCACTGCCGCCTCGGACCAAAAGAAGCTGGGCTACAAGCCCTTGGCCATGAAACTCTCCGAAGCCAGCGAGATCCTCGACGATCGAATTGACAGCTTCATGGCTCTTGTCCAAACACACCATAAGCTTGACGAGACCGAGTTTGGTAGCGCTGCTGCTCAGAGCACCGCCGAGGTCGTGGCTGTTGGCCGAATCGCATCTGACTCGTCAGAGGGAAAACTCAATGCCGCCTCGTTAGTTCTCGAGACGTCAAGACGGACGGGAATGGGACTGAGAGTTCCCCTAAAGATGGATAGTATCCCCAGCTGGAGTTTCTTCCCTGGTCAAATTGTTGCTCTGCGAGGTACCAATGCCTCGGGTAGCGAATTTGTCGTCAAGGATGTTCTTGAGATTCCTCTGCTCCCCAGCGCTGCCTCTTTGCCTTCTGCTCTTGAGGCGCATCGGGAAAGATTCCGCGGAGGACCTGATGCGATGGAAGAGGATTCCGAACCTGCGCCTCTAAGCATATTGTACGCTTCTGGTCCTTACACTGCAGACGATAATCTTGATTTTGAGCCTCTGCACGCGCTATGCAGCCAAGCAGCCGACACTTATGCAGATGCGCTTGTTCTTACGGGCCCCTTTCTCGACGTCGACCACCCACTCATCGCCACGGGAGACTTTGATCTTCCTGAAGAGGCAAATTTTGACCCTGATACAGCGACTATGTCGACTATTTTCAAATACCTAGTTTCTCCTGCCTTCAACCGTCTCGCATCTTCCAACCCACAAATCACAATCATTCTCGTCCCTTCTGTCCGCGACATTCTTTCGAAGCACGTCTCTTGGCCGCAAGATTCCATCCCCCGAAAGGAGCTCAGTCTTCCCAAAGCCGTCCGCATTGTCACAAACCCCATGACTCTATCAATCAACGAGCTCGTTCTCGGTGTTTCCTCGCAGGATATCCTTTCACAACTACGGTCAGAGGAAGTCGTTTCTCGCGCTGGTGGGGATCTTATGAGCCGTTTGTGCCGATACCTCGTCGAGCAGCGGCACTACTTTCCTCTGTTCCCTCCTACGGATCGCTCAAGGCTGCCCAAAACTGGTACGGAGGATGGTGTAGCTACTGGCGCTATGCTCGATGTTAGTTACTTGGAGCTAGGCGAGATGGTAAATGTTCGCCCGGACGTGATGCTGGTTCCCAGCCTGCTTCCCCCTTTTGCAAAGGTACGATTCCCCGAGTCTGGATTTGGAACGCCTTACTAACTCAGCCCCAGGTCGTCGAGAGTGTTCTTCTCATCAACCCTGGCTATCTCTCTAAACGCCGAGGTGCAGGCACATATGCGCGCATGACACTCTATCCTCCTTCGGTGCCTGATGGTAGCAGTGATGCCATGACAGGTCATCAAATATTTGACCGAGCTCGTGTGGAGATTGTAAGAATATAGAGCAGAGCATATTAGTTACAAAAGAGCATCAAGCTGCATGTAATATAACGAGACACAAAAGAGGCAGCGAATACCATGGCAAAAGAAAAGTTCAGTTGTGGTTTGGGTATTATTAATAGTAGTATATCAAGACCAGGCTAAAATCTACCTGGCGTCCACTCTGCGTCTCTTGTCGCTCTCATACCGCTCGTCATCGCGCTCAGTGCTACGCTTGCGGCGATTTCGATGGTCGTCTCTATCCTTGTCGCGCCGCGGCGACTGTGATGGTGATGGTGATCTCCGTCTGTTTTGTCTATTATTGTCATCCCTTGAGCGGTAGGGTTCCCCGTCTCCTCGATCCCGATAGCCATCGTCCCTGTCCCGTCGGTTGTCCTTCTTCCGATCACCGAGAGGAATGGCATTTGCGCCTCCAGCACTGCGCTCATCACGTTGGAAGCGCTCGTCATCTGGTTTGAAGCGATCGTCTTCTTCAAATCGCCCGTCTCTCTTTCGACCCACGCCGATGTCACCCCATCGACCTGTATCCTCGGTGCGCATGTCCTTGTATTTTGTTGCGCCCTTTCGGCCCAGCTTAGCCATGTCGCGACGCTGTAGATATTCGGGCAGGGCTTCTCGATTTCGCACGTCGTCCTGAATACGACTACCCATGATGTCGCGCTTGTCCAGACCAGCAGCCTTCATCTCATCCTGATAAAAGGCGCCCTTGTGTAAATATCTCTGCATAAAGCTCATTTTCCCCTTGCCCTCCTTCTCCTCCTTCTGTTTCGCAAGGAATGCCTCATCCTCGGCTTGTCGCTCCTCTTCTGTCAGGTTCCGTCGGCGTTCGACCTCTGCGAGCTCCTTCTCACGCTCTTCGATGATGGCGCGGGCACGCTTCAAGCGCTTGAGCTCGCGGACGCGCCAGGCCGCTTCCTCAGCCTCTGGGTCCAGCCCATCTGTTGTATCCACATCGGAAGCCTCGTTCTCTTCGTCATCCCAATGTTTCTTGCCTGCTGCCCGCGCGGCGAGTTGCTTCTTGATCTGCGCCTCCACAAGCTCGTCGGCAGCTTTCTTGCGGGCGTCTTCTTCGGCTTGTCGTGCTTCTTCCTCTTCTTGCGCGGGATCCTTTGCGTTTCCTCGTTGGCTCTTTGGTACGAATTTAGGGCGGATCATTAATCTTCGGGGTGCTTCTTCCTCGCTGCTCTCTTCTTCGGATTCGCTCTCTTCCAAGTCATCGTCTCCATCCTCTTCTTCCTCACTCTCTTCCTCTTCCTCCGTCACGAAGCCCTCCTCTGCAGCCAGTCGCTCGGCCTTCTCTTTGGCGATTCTTCGTTCTTCGGCAGCTTCTGCTTCTTTTCTTCGCGCGTTGAGGTCGACTTTTCCTAAGTTGCTCGACGAGATTTTTCCTGCGCTGGTCGCTTTTGGTGGCGGAGGGAGCGCGGGCTCCGCGGGCATCTCATTGTCGCTGGCATCAGAATCAGAATCGGACTCTACACCAGTGGCTTTACCAGCGCGGTATCGCGCCGGCTTCACCGGGTTTGCTGTCATGCGCTTGGGCGGCATTGTGATGGGAAGATGGGGAGAGGATGCAGGAGTAATAGTTTAGTGACGTTGGAGGCTGGTACACGTTAGCAGAGGTAGAAAAATAGTGGACCTGAAGAACGGTCTTTGCTGGTGCAGAAGCTCTATCATAGTACCCAAGAGTACCAACGCATAAATATCTCTATTTTTTTTTTTTTTCTTTGTTGGTGCTGAAATCTAATGCGAGTAAGATAGGAGTTCGATTCTCCATTATAATTATCATTCTATACTTTGGGTGGCTTTGGAGATAGCATCATAACAAATGTTTACCAATCTTTTTTTTTCGCACCTTATTGGAGCAAGTTCCTGTATCCCGATCATAAAGTGGGATAATACTACAACGGATGTTTGCAACAGATGGCAAGTATCTCGTAGGAGTATCTTTCAGGTGTAACGCAGCAAAATATACATTCCTCTGCCCCTCTCACTAGTCGACCACATTATATGATTGGGCCTTTTACTATACCAGTATTTACTGGCGTAGCTCTTGGGATACATTCTATTCCATAATGGCTACCCTGTAACCATGGTACAACTGACAGATAGATATAGAGTAATTAGGTGTATTAAGACTTAGTTTTAGAGTCTATTTGTAGATTTGAAATACCTATTGCTATCCTGTGAGATACTGCGGCCAACTGTCTCTGCTTGCCTTTAATACCTGTGTTTTCTGATCATTCATGTAATAACATCGAAAAATGCCCCACTGACATGACTTGCGCAAATTCAGAAGATTATCTGGTTGTTCGAAGCTGGCCAAGCCCAATTAGCAAATAACTAAATCGAAACGGAACAACATCAGATAATTTGGTTGCCCAGAGTGTACTACAATAAACAAATCGCAGTGAGATCTCGCAGGAGTACTCCGTAGAGAGGAACGCGAAAAGTAAATGCTATCTGCTCTATTTTTAGATGCCGTGATTGGCGTCTTCCCACCGTAGGGAGTACAGGCATTGGCCAATCACACTTTGAGTCATCACCTGGGAACTCCCGGAGTAAAGGCTCAGCGATGTGCTGGCAGGCTGGACAACGAAGTGACAGACATTAGTTACATACTTACCAACGTTAGGTAGGAAGTAGCACACAGACTAGATACGAGTACGGCATAAATATCGCGTTGCCTTCCAGGTTGGCCTTGACCAAGGTGCGGATACGTCGCATGTTGAAATGAGTGACAGGGCCCTTTGGCGGTGTGTCTCTAGAGAGTCGGCCAAGAAATGATGATGTAAACAAAGCCAACCATAGTAGAATTGAGAGTTGGATGGCATGTAACCGAACTGCCAGGCTTGTACCGGACCATCTGTATCTCTCGGGGAACCAACCAGGTTCCGGAATCCTATGTTCAGGACGAGCTTGGTGACTGGTCATATCAGGCCTTGCGTGTATATGTTGCAGTTGTCTAGGTAGGTAGAGATCTGAGTCACCACGCGAACGACACCATGAATCTGCATCCTTACCAGCCCTTCGGTCCAGGCACCCGCCTCACTCTGGTCCCCTTGCATGGCCCCACGGCACCTTTGCGTCGCTGGCAAGGATCTAATATGTGTTGTTGAGGTTCATTTATGGTGGGTTGGGATTTCTGCAGCCGCCTTGTGGACTTGTAGATTGCGAACAGGTACTAGGTACTATAGATACATTCGTGCATGCGGGAGAAAGGGGGACAGGTACGTCGCGGGTGCAATTGGAAGAGCCAAGAGCTCTAGAAATTACGAATATGGCAAAGAAAAAAGAGGGGCAGCTAAGAGAGCAATATTGACATAAAAAAAAAAAAATTGTTCTTACTACTCAAATGTGATCTAGTGAGATCTGTAGTACCGATTATAGCACGGGGAGAGATACAACTCCACGATCCTCTCAAGTAACTTAAAAGCACAGACTCATTGCCTAATTTAACAGATGTAAGCACTAGATAGGTGGCAGGGTCAAAGCACAACGTGAATCGTATGGTCTAGCCTTGTCATACAGGCTCAGTTTGTTCGGTTCATGGCCAACATAGATGCCAACCCCTCTGTTTACATTCATACAGGAGCGTGAGACACAATAACAGGCGAAAACTCTGCATTGAAGAAGCCCCCCTGTCTATCAGATAGCGCACAAGGATGATCAGACCATTTTATTCACTATTCCCAGAAACGGGAACCTAGTCCAGTATGTATCGTATCTATCGTTTTGGATGCCTCGCCTGGAGATGAAGTTGAAGAGAACGTGCTGGAACTCGGCGATGAACTTTTCCAACAACACATGCAAGAAAAAGGGGTGAATAAAATGCCAATTGGAGTACAAATAAAACCAAGGCCACAAGAATTGGTCTTCATTTGCAGCCATTTGAAGCATTGACCCCTCAAGTGCTGCAAGGTGACGGATTGAGACTCTCGAGGTGAAGCAAATATTTTCATCGCAGTGGTTCCCACAATGGTATCCGACATCCCCTGTGCTCACCTGAGATTAGTGAAACGCTCCATGGGCGATCAAACCCTGGACTAATTTTACTTCAATGCCAAATGAACCGTCTCAGCGCGTCGTCAGAGGATACAAGTCCAAGTTTGTCGGTAGGTGGTGCAAATCGCAGCAATCATTATCGACTATTGGTACAGTAGAACTGAAAGTTGCACCAAAGATATAAAAAGGACCATATAATAGGTGGCTAGTCAACAACTATGAGTAGAAGCTATGGACCGGGAGCAAAAGTGAGTTGAGCACTATAGCTTTGGGTCTGATGATAAACGAGATATTCTTTGACCCAGTTAAGCGGGCGCCACATCAAGAATATCAGTTTAACGATTGGATCCAACTAGCTCGTTTCAAAGTAACTCGTCCACGGCTCCTTGCTTAGCTCCATGGCTGCCTTCATAGTAGCGGTTCGAGTTGGGTGAAGCCCTGGGCAAGATGCTACCTCCCTCCACGCCGCGAAGCTATTCGTGGTATAGTGCAGGCCAGGCCTGTCTGATGTCCTGATTCAACGGAGCGACTTTTCGTATTTCCGGTAACATTGCTTTCTTTTTCCTTCACCCGCTCTGCGTCGTCGAGTGTTGAGTTGTGCCCTACGCGATAGATGGCGTTCACGGTGAATTTGAGGGCACCGGAGGCGGCATGAACGCGATATCAGTTCTGTCATTTTTCTTTTTCTCTCAATTTAAAAAAAACAAACAAAGTTATATAAACCGATTCGCTCAGCTCTAAGATCTAGTTTCAGAAGCACACAGCATCTCCTTCATCCCCCGCTCTCTTATTAGAACTTTGAAATTTGTCCTCTGGATAGCCTACTCTGAGCAGGTGTACCCCCAGCACTATCTCTGCTACGACTCTCTTCACACAACGACAACGCCTGCCATGCAACGGTGTGTAATCCGTGTACCTGGTGGCTCTAAACCACCTAAACCAGCACCATCGGAGACCAGGTCCTCGACAACAAACAACAAGGACAATAAGGAAAAGCCCAAAGATTCAAATCGAGCAGCAACAAGCAAAGGCAATGGATCTGAAGCTGAGTCAGCTTCTGAACCTGAAGCATAGAGGACCGTCTTCAGCCCAAAAAAACGTATTGTGGTTTATCTACACAGTCGTGGTGATCTGACGTTTCGAGACAAATGTGAGTTATGAAGACTACCTGCAGAACTACACGCTTGGCTACATAGTGAAGCTTATATATTGACGTCCACACCAGGGTTGAGAAACGGACACAAGGAGTGGCTAAGGATGGTGGAAGCTTTGTTGTTATATATGTCATTTACTTGTCGTTGGGACAGGGATGGAGGCTTAGATAATGAAGCACATTCATGTCAAATACAAAACCCCTTAGTCTTCTCGTATCAAGAGCGAATGGTTCTAGAAACCTGGCATAAATTAATGGCTGCATATTCCGCATGCAGTTCTCGGATTGTCCTCGAAGGAAAATGATGGATACTAAGCCCGTCGGATGATTTCCGTTCAACAGGTATGTATGTAGTCAAACATCTATCGCATATTACTAACCATGAATCGTCAGCGGCTGCAGTGCAGTGCAGTGCAGTCCTGACAGCTGTGATCCACATTGAATTGCTCTGGCCGGCCGGCCGGCAACTCAGCTACCTACAGGTGGACGGGCCGTGCCTAGGTAACCCAGACTCCATGTCCCTGCTGGTACGTAGAAGCCAGGGGTCGTACTTTAAGGAAACTTGCCTGGTACTTCGCGTCGACACCACCTATTGACGTGCAGAACAGCCTGCATATTGTCAAGTCAAGGATCATTCGTCAACAAAGCAACCAGGGGCGTCGGGCTGGGATAAATTGCAGGAAAGATCAACTTAGCATGAGCCTGAAGTACAAACAGCCTGGCTGGCAAAAGTGCCGAGTCCTGAGGCTATGCGATCGTTGCCTTTTGGCAGTTGAAGAGAGGAGGGTGTTGGGCTAGTTTAATTTGTGTCATGATGGCGGTCAGAGATGATCACCGCCGAGCTACTCAGGTATTTAACTGTGAGCATTCCCATCAGTATCGAGTCTAGCTCCTCGGTTATCTGCAGAGCACGACACCGGCATCCAAGCAAGTAACGGGCAACCTTGAGAGGCTTTTGAAACTTCCCTAGTCATGCGCCTAAGCGTACCGAGATTTGTGACAGACCTCTTCCGCCGTGGGGATCAGGCAGCGTCACATGATACATCCGAGAATGTATCCTCTGCCGCAGGTACAACAAGAGGATCCAGTTATTCATTGCAAGAAAGTTGAATTGACACTTGCTATTAGATGTAGAGGCTTCTCTTCCACAAATGCGTTGGTCCAACAGACGAGTCCCGTTGGTCGGCTGAGCTAACGAGTAGGAGTCGAGAATGGCTTGCTGAGCATTGCGGACATTCGCGAGAAGGATGTCATGTACATGAACGCGCCGAGGTTCAGCAAACAATCACTGTACCTGTTACTAAGAAAAGCAACTCACCTCATCAAGCTCTGGCATGAACTTGAATGCGCCAGAATTACCAAGAGCGACGAGCTTACGGAGAAAGAAGTCGCCTACGAGCAAGTGCATGTTGCTTACTGTAAGACGTTCTTCTGTTTGCGGCCGATTCGTTTTTATTGATGTGGCTGATTGTATCCGCAGTGAGGCTCGAGGACCTTGTTTCCAGGGTTGAGCGATTCGACCAACCCCACGCGAAATTCTTCAGCAACTTCCGAGCCATCTTGGCATATGTCCTGAGTGGCGATGAAGCAGCTCTCACGGGGCGACCCCGCGAAGATTGGGTAACGCTGCACGGATTGCCTCGAATGGATAGCTTTGTACACAACAGTGTCGAATACTCAACGGTAGAGTTCGCCCTAGTATGTTCGATCCAGTTCTGATGAAGAATAAAATGACTAAAAACCATTAGCAAATGCTAGCCAAGAAAACCAAGACAGAGGATGGAAGTGTTGCCGTCATATACTCAGTCTCAAGCCTGGCAAAGGTGCTGGGTGCATTGAAGAATTGTGCCATGGCCACGCTCCTTGGTGTACCTGTTGCGCTACAGGCACTGAATGTCACCACGCCCGGTGCATCTGTTGGTATATACTTGACGGCTCTGCTTGTCTTTTGCATCTTGGTACAGATCTGTTACGAAGATCACAAAATGCAGACAGTCCTGACATTGGGATACGCCGCTGTATTAGTGGCCAACATGAGTCCGAAATAAGATGCTGGTTTGGTGTTGTGTGTGTGTGTGTGTGTGTGTGGTAGACAAGAATAGCAACGCGGGCCTGGAATACCATGTGCAACAGGTCTAACATGCCTCTGCGTGACGGATGACTGGAATCGACAGCCGAGTAGGGAAGGATGGTGGTGGTGGTGAGGTTTTGTGCTTGGCGGTCTTTTTGGATGATTCACCTCCTTCTTGAAAGTATATAGAGAGGGTATGGCATGTATTGTATCCGTCTTCCGTCAAGATCAGCTGTCGATATCGCTACCTCATGCTGTGATTAGCGTTTGCCATGCCTGTACGATAGAGAGAGGGTTGTAAAAGGTAATGGGTAGGTGAAAATACTAGGAGAGTAAGAGCATGGAAGCAACTAGAAGACTTGTAGTAGGACTATGCTTTTTGAATCAGTGATGGTCCAGGCTGTTGAAGATTGTTTAGCTGTGACGGGGTTGATGGGATAGGAAGAAAGGAGTGTTTTACGCAGGAGAGCCATGGCCAAGGCCAAAACGGCTGACTTGACAAAGGTGGATTGGAGGTAGTAGTGTTGGATTCACTTTCGGAGAGTGGGAGGGGGGGACTGTTCCTGTCTGGTTGCATGAGGCTCTGCTACTGTCATCAGTCAAGGGGCTGGTCAAAACAGTGCGCTTTGGGCAGATGATAGACGGGGGCTACGACTAAAACGGCGGACACTCGATAGGGTCAATACATAGTATGGCTTTGGTATATACAGTACTATCTTATACGGCTTAGCTCTCCAAGACTACAGGTATCTATCTACCTATGCATGAATGCGATACAGGATGGCTGCGGCGAGATCATCTGCTCATTGTGTTTGACCTTGGCATCATCTCATACTTTCCCCGTGGGATACAGACAATGGGGTTCCGTCCAGGGCGTATCTAACTCATCCTCGAAACGCGTACATGCATACCCATGGGGAGCAATACTTGAGAGGGAGCCATCTCTTTGCCCGTGCTTGTTATAGTGTCTACTGACTTCGGTATCCAGCAAGAGTCCGACGCGAGAAGAGGTCTGAAACGTTGGCCAAATTTGGGCTCCATGAATTGCATCTGCCAATCTTGTCAAACAAGAACGCTATCGCCACCAATCATGAACGACCTTTTGCTCTGATGGCCTCCCTCCGTTCTTCATCGTCGCGCCATCTCCACTTGGTTGGTGGTGTGGCTGGTCATGCTCAATTTCCCCTTGTCCACTTCAGCCTCAAGTGTATAGCTTCGTCGACGTCCTGCGTCTCTTGATCGTCTGCGGTACACTGGCTGGCATTTCAGTATTCCGGGAAACTCGATACCATTTGTGCGTATAGAGCCCAGATTGCTTGAACGCCAGGTAACCTGATGCTGTAGCTCTGGGGCGACTCGCAGGCTGACCACTGGCCGCCAGTACAGGACCCTTGCACGCGAGGCAGAAAATAGGCAGCTTGATGAACGTCGACGTTACCAGGGATGTCTGGAGAAACATGGATGATCATGGCCTGTACCATGTATTGTTGGGGAAGCTTAGACTTCTTTAGTTCAACATCCAAGAAATTCGTTATCACAGAAATCCCCAAGGCCTTGCTTGAACAAGCGTTTCCATAGCAGCGCAAGATGAAGCCTGAACCCATTATCAGCAGGCAGCCAAGAGCCAAGAGCCAATTTGGTACCTGGGCAGTAAAGAAATTGGTGTTAGTCAGCGTTACTCGTTTCCCAAGCCTGATGTTGTTCTCTCATGTGGCTGGGAACGTATCCGGCCAACCTACAAGGCCGCAGTTGGTTGACGTCTGAGTCGATCCAACTTGAGCAGAAATAAAGAAGCAGGCTTATTTTTGTTGTGGGACGAAAACAAAGAAAATATTGGTGAGTTGCTTTCCATCGTGTTCATGGCCCAAGTAAGGTAGTCCAAATGGAAGCAGTGGCGAGCAACTTCCATTCCCCAGGTAAGTGCATCCCTTGTCCAGGACTCCAGGTACACCTCGTCTCACCTTTCACCCTTGTCACTCTCACCGCCATTCAATTCTCCCCACACTCGAAAAGACTCGATCTTTGACAACAACTAATTGTCTTAATCAGTCGCGACAAGAAGATTAAGAATAATGGCCAAGAAGATGCCTCTCTTTTGACGCCAGCTTCTTTCTCCATGATGACGAGCCCGATGCCCTTACTTAAGCGACACCCAATTCCCACACAGCTTCAAGAGAACTTCGAGTAGCGATAAACACCACTAGACATACAAAGTCCGATCCTGTTATGGCCCAATGGCACCTGGACGTTGTTCGAGCCTGTCACGGATCTTTTAGAGTCAAGAAGCCATGAGGCAGCGGAACTGGACATCAATATCCCCATTTTCCTCAATACTCATTGAGCACCACCAATCTATCAACACGTTGTTAGCAAAATATCCGGAACAGTAATGGGCACCAAGATACCTGATCGATGGCACAATGAGCAGTCGACGATCAAAGATGGTTTGTCGCAAGCCCGAGTTAGCAAATGAAAAGAAACCCACTGACAGAAGCTGTCAGACATCCCCTCTGCTGATATAGAATCCGACTTTGAATGGACCTAGAGTCCGTCTCTAGCCTTGCAGCACCTACCTACCGACCTACCCGGATACCCGAGGGATTGAGCTGCCTATTATAAAGATCGCGAATAGGCCCAATCTCTAGTCCATCCCGGCTCTACCCCGTATTGTGGTTCAACGGTGGTTCAGTGGGTCTTGAACGGATTTAGCCTGAGTATGGTACCTGGGCTTTTGTTCGTCTTTGTTCCTTTCCCGCTGCTTGTCATAGTTTCGAACCCTAGGCTGGTGCATGAGCTGTACAGAGGGGACGGGCCAATCATGGTAAACCCCTTCCGAGACTCTCTGAGTTATTGGGAAATCGACCTCTTGAAACTATCATGTCTGATGACAAATCTTTGTCTGCGCCGAGATACCCACCCCTATACCCCCATGCTTCTGTTTTTGCTTCTTTGACTGTGGGGTTTCACTCGCATTGCCGAGGTATCAAGCCCAGGTCACTGTTCTTGAACTGGGCTCCTAGTAAAGGAACTCCAGCAATCAACCAGCTTGGACCATACCCAGGGAACGTGTTCGATCGAAAACTGAGAACAATGTAGGGGATAACTTACCTGCAGCACGAATACCGCGAGTTACAACGTCCTACCTAATCCATCACTCACGGATTTATACGAATTCTTCGCCCTTGGGTTGAAGCAATTATGTCATTTCAATACTCTTCGGCATTGAGCGATACCACCTTTCTGGCTCAGCAGTTTCCGATCAACTATTAGGTTTCCAAATTTGTTAGTTGAATCTGGCAGGTCTCTTGAAGTCGAACGTGGGATATAGATACTTCCAGAAAGGGACGTGCCATGATCATATACTACAATCTAATCACCTTCCCAAGGAATGCGACGGAGGACACAAATAATTGCACTCACGGCACGGCCTTTGCTGTTTTTCAGCTGCACCTTCTCGTCACCTGGGACTTTGATGCTCCGGGTTTCTATGTCAGCCGCATACACACGCAAACCTGCTGGCACAGGAGATGTCGATAGCCTACCATCGACAAGGGCGTGGACCAACAACTTAACCCCCAAAGTCAGTAATTTGGGACTTGGCCATCTCCTTCTTCTCCGATAAGCTGCATTGATGCTCGCTGTCTCCAAAAAAATAATGAATACTAATGGCGAGCTCAATTCTAGCCGGGACTCTCCGATGGCAGAATGAGCAGCCAACGGCCAGCGCATCCCCCCTTCTTGGATACATCGCCCCGGGTCATTTTGAGGCCCTCCTGCTGATGCCTTTTTTATCGTCATCACCGCAAGACAATTCCCCCCTCTCTAAGTGAAGCTGTCGTCAACACAAGGCTGTCAAGAATTTTACAAAGGGCGGTGAATGATAGATGTGTTGGATCTGAGCTTGGGAGAGGCTCAGCTGACCCTCATCTTGCAAGATGCAATGTCTAAGTGGACAAGAGCTCCTGAAATTTCTATCGGTGAAGCCAGAGGCAACTGGCACCGCCAACATTAGTTGCCTAACACGCTCTTACAAGTGGCCGGAGGGGCCTTCCGTCCAATGATTGATAAACTGGTATATGCATTCCCAAGACACCATCTTGAGACTCACCAGGTATACGGGATGTACTCTTCTTGTAGCTCCTTTGGCAGAGCGGTCCGGTCAGTGAGCAGCAGTCCGTCTTTCCTTTATGGAGACTAAAGCACAGAGCTTCTGGGGCTACATCTACCGTATCGTGCATATTATTCGTCCCGCAAGCTTGGCAAATGATGTGCATGTCATGGCACAGCCTGCTTGGCCGAGTTGTAGAGCCTTATTGAGCTAGAACCCTCAGGTTTCCAAGTGCAATCGGGGCTAGCCAATCTACTTTTGGGGGCCAAATCCTAACCAAGACCATCGTAGACATGGACAATGACGAGTTGCAGTGCTGACATCTGTTGGCCAGCCTTTTCAGCATTCGGAGAACCGCGCCGACGTTGTTGTAGCCGGCGCTCATATGTACGTCTGGCCGGAACTATATGGCATTTTAGAATGATATCGGCGAGCACATATAGTAAAGGTAGTACAGTATAGCAGCCTATCATAATATCTGACTTGAGTAAATAATACTATTCCCTAGCCAGGCAAGCCAGTTTTATGCGTCAAGCGTCTAGAGCGAAAGTCAGGGGGCATGGCGTCAAAGAAGTTGATATAAGGGAGACGGCAGATACGAAACACATCGTTTTGTCTACTTGCTCTTAGTAGACCCCCTAGTTGTTTGGTCCATGTTGCTTTAGAGTTATTAATAGTTTCTGTACATTCTGCAGATGCTGAAGTTGAATACGTATCTATATTAATACTGGAATCTAGTCAAGCAATTGCCCACCTAGGCAGGAGTTTTGCTGGGAGTGAAATCTCTACACCTGCTCTCATTTAGTTAAGATCTCATTTCGACAAAACTAGAAGCCTATAGGCAATGGGTCAATGTTGACCTAGGTTGCCCCAAATAAGCCAGAAACATGGCTTTACTGTTTTGTTTAGGAACGACAGATAGCGTGCCTTGAAAGTTGGCTTCGGCGACAAGAGATTAACAAAGTCAACCTGTTTAGCAGCATACACATGCCCGATATAAGCGGACAGTCGCTTCCTGGTTTATATTGCCCTGCTAACTTGTAAACTGATTTCTAGTACCTATTAGGTCGGCAACAACTACAGGACACTGGAATTGTTACAAGCTATAACTAATATCCGAGACAACACACATACGTACAAGCCAGTAAGCGAAACCCGTCCCTGACTCGATCAAGGGACGTCTATAACGAGAATTAAATTCTTGGTATCTTAGATTGCCTACCTATGTACAACGGTCGTGACGATTTCATCTCGTTACTCATCAACCCCGTTTATCATCAAGACAGCTACTTAAACCAACTAGCCATGCCCTCTTACATGGTACAATGGCGCCATCCCCATTTTAAGCTCCATTCCTGTATACCTGCGCACCCTGATTACGGAACATAATAGTATCTCTCCTCTGTAAAACCATTAAAGAACGATTCAACGCCTGCTCGCTGTACCCTTTACCCTCCACCATCTCCCTCCGTAGTGTGGACAGGCTGGTGCTCCATCCAATAGGCAGGCGGCGCTTCAGCTCAGCCTCGAGACGGTTGACCTCATCATTCAGCTCGCGGCTGCCCTGATTGCTGCCCTGATTGACGGCGTCCATCGTAGAGCAGAGGAATAGGCGAATGGCCTCGTCAACGTGGGCCTCAGTCGCGATTGGGGAGAGAGTGAGCTTGGCGAGAGACTCGGTAATACGCACGATAGCCTCGAGTTGACGAACGGTGATGGGAATGCTGGAACGAGTATTCGCTTCCATTTCAGCAGCGTGGACTTGACGGCGGATGGAGACAAAGTGAGAGGATAGTTTCTCAGCGGCTTCAGGACTGAGTCTGGGAGCGCAGCGCCTATAGACAGGGTTAGCATAAGTAAGAAAAGCAGAGGATGTAGTTGAACAACTCACGTCTTGCAGTATGTGATGTATCTTCGCATTTTTTCGATAGGGATCTCAGACTCGGCCATCTCGTCAGCACCTCGACCATTCATCTGAATACCAAGAACATGCTTGGCCATTGTCTCATCCTTCTCACGGCTGTGCTCATCTTTGACAATGAAAATCATATCGAAACGTGAAAGAATAGTGGTCTGGAAGTCGATGTTCTCTCCAGGAGTTTTCATGTCATCGTATCGACCAAAGATGGGATTGGCAGCAGCCAGGACTGATGTTCGGGCATTAAGAATAGTGGTGATACCGGCCTTGGCAATAGAAATGGTTTGCTGTTCCATGGCTTCGTGAATGGCGACCCGATCCTCGTCACGCATCTTGTCGAACTCATCGATACACACCACTCCGCCGTCAGCCAGAACCATAGCACCACCCTCAAGGTAAAACTCGCGAGTGGATTGGTCACGTTGAACTGATGCTGTTAGACCTGCGGCGGATGAACCCTTTCCCGAGGTGTAGATGGAGATGGGAGCTGCCTTTTCAACAAACTTGAGAAGTTGGGACTTGGCTGTACCGGGATCACCAAGAAGCAATACGTTGATATCACCTCTTAGCTTCATTCCGTCGGGGAGAATCTTCTTTGAGCCGCCTAATAGCAAGCATAAAATAGCCCTCTTGATATCACGATTTCCATAAATAGACGGGGCGATGCAGTCGGCCATGACGTTGTAAATGTCTGACCGTCTGCTCAGCTCCAAGAATTCCTGCTCCTCTTCTTCCGAAAAGGTTGCATTGCCCTTGGCTGCTTGGTCGATATCTGTCTGGATTCCAACTGCCCTCAGATAAGGGGTACGGATGGCCACAGCGCCACCATTAGACGAATTCTTGGAGGCCTTATTCTGGTAAATGGAGAAGATACCCATTACTGTGCATCTCGATCCAGGAACGACGCGGTTCGTCAGATATCGATCGGCTGAGATGAGAACGTGTCTTGGTAGTTCACCGACGGGTACTTGATCGGGCGCTTCCTGAAGTTTGATAATCTGCTGGTCGACAAAGCGGGACTTTTCGTGGGCAACAAAGTAGGGGTCCAAGGGACACTTTGGTGTTGGGTCGTTAGGAACCCGACTACGACCGCATTGTCGGGGTAGAGTAACGCCGGTGAAACCACCCAAGATAGGAATGTTTTGTGCATGTCCACAATTGCGGCATTGTATGTGAAGTTCTGTTGCTTTTGAGGACATGACCGAGGCACCAATAACAATACCCGGTACTCGTACCAGTCGTGCAATGGTCATGGAGTCGAGGTTACGGATCGAAACGTCCTCGGCATTTGAGTGAAGAAGCAGCTGGTGTTCGGGGATTTCGACTTTGGGCTCGTGAGGAAATACGATGCGGTGAGTGCACTTTTTCAATGCATTCTCGAACTATAGTTTGTTAGAGGTTGAGAGACTGTGTTTTTGTATGGCCCCTACTAAAGGAATGATCTCGGCGGGCTCAGATGCCAACCGATGCGCCAGCTCCTCATTGAAGCTGATCAAGTCATTGATGTTGATGTCGCAGTAGTATCTCTTGAGAAGTGCATTTTCTCGCAGTTGGTCTCTTTGGAAGGGTCAGTATTTACAGCGTGCAAAGCATGGTACTTGGCCCAAACCTGTAGACAAAGTTGTTGTCGAGTCGAAAGTCGAGGATAAAGGTTTCGAGTTGAGTTTGGAGTTGCAGTCGAGTATCGCCATTCTCGCCGAAAGTCGGCTCGTAGACGTGCGCAGAGTAGATTGATCCGCGATCCATTGTGATCTGTGTGTGATATGTTGATACCCTCTCTTTCTCTGTGTGTGTCTCTCTCTTCTTGGTCGTCAAGGACTTTGCAGGGAGCGTAGAGATCTTGTTTGTGGAGTAATGGAGGGGCTCGCTCTGCAAGTTGGAAGGGTAACTATCACTAATGCAATCTACACACCCTGAGAAAGAGACGCGACGCGTGGATATAGTGCTTGCAGCGCTGTAGTCAGTGATACAATTTAGGCTTAGCACAGGATGCTCCAGGCTTATCATCACGTGTAAGCGCCAAGCATCTTATCGGATTTAGCATTAATTAGGGGGGAAGCTGCGCTGGTGTTGTGTTATCCGCCCGTTGCTTACAGTACAAGGTGTCTAGATGGACAAGGGCTGTGGTGATGACGGCGCATTCTTGATTCCTTATTCTTTTAATCTCACTTAATTCTTGTTTCACGTCTTGTCTATAGCCTACGTTTGACAGCGCGTACTTCCAGTTCACATCCGAGGTCCTTTCTGAAATGATACTTTAATAATACCTTACACGACCTACATCACCCTCACCAGTCGAGCTGCTCGTTCTGGTTCATCTAGTGCTTTGATCATGTTCTCTCCCACTTCCCCTAGCGCTACCAAATCTGCCGACAATCTTTCGGCTCTCTCACCTATAGGTCGCGGAGAGCTTCCTTTCCACAGGTACTGTTTTTTTCTTTCTTTTTTATGTGATTGCCTACAAGCTAACCTCGGGTAGCAGCAGCGGCCATAGACATGCCCAAATGCATCCCCACCCGTCATCACGACGTGGCTCTACAGCGAGCTCTATTCACTCAGTAGGAGGCGTGCTTGACAGTGCTCCTAGCAGCTTGGCAGCTTCAGTGTATGAAGCAAGCCAAAATGGTTTGTTTGGTTATCTTGTATGCTTCTATGGCATTGGTTGACCATTGGCAGCTATCTCAACCCTTCTCCAGCCTCCAATCGTACGCACTGGTCTCCAGCCTCACACTTCGGCCCCAGCTTCGACCGCACACAAGCCTCCTACAGCTCGAGATATTCCTCCCGTCACCCTTACCAATATCACAAAGGTCGACGTCGAAGAGTTTCAACCATACTTGTCGCAAATCGGCACACTATACGAGCAACTACAGAGGTTAAAGGAGAGCGACGAAGAGGCCAACAAAGAACAGCGATCCAGTCGACAAGATACCCCGACCGAATCAAGTAGCGATGGATATCTGCGACCAGTCTCGAAGCCTCGTCCCACTCGCAAGGGCTCGACAGCATCTCTTTCATCCATGAACTCCAATGACGGCCAAAGCCCAGTTAGAAGACCAAGTGCTGGCTTCGTCCGAAGGTCCACACATGGCCCACCTCCTCTATCGACAATTCCGACTGTATACTTTGACGACGAGTTTCATCTTGAGAACCCCCGAACATTTGACATTGTAAGCGAACGATCCGAGGTCATCCGGCCTGCCAATGCCGAGGACGGTAAAGGTGCCCTCAACGGCAGCGCTGCTGCGCCGCGGAAAGCGCTCGCTACGAATGCGATCCTCCAGGAAAAGCTTTCCTGGTACATGGATACTATCGAGGTCCATCTCATCAATTCCATTTCCGCGGCATCGACGACATTTTTCACAGCACTGGGGTCGCTCAAGGAGCTGCATTCGGAGGCGGCTGAGTCTGTTGAAAGGATCAAGACACTAAGAAAAGAGCTTGAAGCACTTGATGAGGAGATAGCGACCAAGGGCCTGCAGATTGTCCATCAGCGGAGGCGTCAAGAAAACCTGCGCCAGCTCAACGATGCCGTGCTTCAGCTGAAGCAAATCGCTGATGGGGTGGCAAGCTGTGAGACGCTGGTTGACCAAGGCGAGATTGATAAAGCTCTCGCAAGCATCGATTCGCTCGAGAAACTTATTGGCGGTGAAAGAGATGTCGCTGTTGAAGGTCAACCGGAAATTCAATTACGGGATTTGCGCTCTGCTTCGGCCCTGCAAGGCATCAACGCCGACCTTGCCATTCTGCGATCACGCATCGGAAAGGCCTACGAGGCCAACTTCCAGAGCATTTTGATTCGTGACTTGCGACGGCACGTTGAGTCGGTCTCGCCTGAAGAGATCCTCCTAAGATGGAGTAACGCATCAAATCGATCCAAGAGCGGCCACGTAAAGTCTCCATCAGTTTTCCCAAACTACCTCACAAGCACAAACGAACTGAAAGCCGAGTTGCTGCCCAATATGGTCGGCTTACACAGAGCGAAACATATCGCTGCTGCGACCGTTGCGTATCGCGAAACCGTCTTGCGTGAAATCCGGAATCTGGTTCGACGGCCCCTGCCCAGCTCCACGGACGATGATAACGAGTCAATGATGTCGATTTCTACTGCGAGCGGTGGTAAGCATCTATCAAATCAGGAGAAGTCGTCTATCTTGGCACGAAATCTTCGAGCCTTGGACGCTGAGGATGCCGAAGATCTTCTAGTCAAGATTTATATTGGAGTTGCAGAGACGCTCAGGAGGCTTACAACACAGGTGAAAGTGTTGCTAGAAATCACGAGCTCCCTCACGGATGACCCACTAGGCGAAGGGCTCATGTCTCCTACTATCAAATCCCCTATCGCAAGCCCGAGACCGGACCGGTTCCCAACCAGCCCCTTTAACAAGACGACTTTTGAAGTTCAGGAGGAGCTGCACAAGAGCCTCGACATTACAAACCTTCTTGGACAAGCCGTTGATGTGGCTATCGAGAAAATTGTCAAGGTTCTAAAGGTCCGGACAGAACAAACTGCCCAGTTGCCCATGACTCTCTTCCTGCGGTATTTCACACTCAACCTCTACTTTGCTAACGAATGCGAGTCGATATCCGGCCGAAGCGGCACATCTCTCAAGAATGTGGTTAATGGACACATCAAAGACTTTGTGCAAAGGAATCGCGACACCGAGATGCAGAAGCTGGCTCAGGGAATGGAATCCGATCAGTGGAACGCAAAAGACTTTACGGAAAAGAACATGACTCTGCTGAACACCATCTTGGGGAGCAGTACCCACGACCCCCACGAATGGACCGACAGCACCAAGATTTGGATATCAAATTCTGAGCTGGAGGGGCCAGGTGAAGAAGAGACTGTAGAGACGAACGGCACTGGCAAGGAGAAGACGAGAACAGCCACGATCGATTCGGAGACTTTTATGCTCCCCAAATCGGCAATACTATGTCTAGATGGAATTGCAAAATTTTCACACCTCATCAATGGAATACCATCCATGACTTTCGACATTGCAACTTCATTAATCGCGTACCTTCAGCTCTTCAACTCGAGATGCACGCAGCTCATTCTTGGTGCTGGAGCCACACGATCGGCTGGTCTCAAGAACATCACGACCAAGCATCTGGCTTTGGCATCTCAAGCGCTCTCCTTCACAGCTACGCTCATCCCACACGTTAGAGAATTTGTGCGACGTCATGCTGGAACCGGAGCAAGCGTGTCGAGTCTCATGGGCGAGTTTGATAAGGTTCGACGACTGCTGCAAGAGCACCAAGACAGTATTCATCAGAAGTTGGTCGAGATTATGAGTGGACGAGCAGCTATTCATTCACGAACAATGAAATCGATCGACTGGGAGGCAAACGGGGGCAGAGGCCCCCACCCATATATGGAGACTTTGGCAAAGGAGACGACAACTCTACATCGTGTTTTGACTAAGCATCTCCCTGAGACGTCAATCCAGATGATTATGCTTCCTGTGTTTTCCAGTTATAGGGACCAGCTTGGGTCAAGTCTCAGAGAGGCAGACCCAAAGACGGAAACTGGTCTGAAGAGGTATGTAGTGCTGATCCCTTCGCTAGACCATAGGCTAACAACCGTCTCAGTATGTATAGCGACATTGAGTTCCTCATAACAAAACTCGGAAAACTGGACGGATTCGGAGACACGGGAGAGTATCTGCAGAAGATCATCAAGTCCAAGCAGGTCAAGAAAGTGGAGCCAGACACAGAGACATCTGCAACTGAGAAGGGGGAAGAGACGAAAGAGAGCGAAGCAACTCGTGCAGCAGAGCCTGCCGAGGAGGAAGAAAAGCAGTAGATGGATGATGTTACGACGCGTTGAAGAAGAATGCCACGCATTGGGCTGGGATAGTCCAGACCGAAGGCTATGTCACGACCAGTTATGCAATCTTCCCGACCACATGTCACGGCATAAGCCACTACAAGTTACTCAGCCAATGTTTACTGTACTTGTTAACAGGCGGAGACACTACTTGACTGTGCATTAGGTGATAACTCAATGCCCAAGGCGCTCCAAAGGCCACCCGGCTTACATGAATACATCTTTCTGCAATCCAGAGTTGTACTAATTACCACAGCTCATCTTAGTGGTCGGGCTGGCATCAAACATACAGATTTCTCCCGCAACCCGCATTCCAGAGCTTCATTCCAGTCGCAAGCCTTAGCCGGCCGCCCGTTTCGCGTGCCGGTGAGCAACGTGTGGTTTTGTTTCTCTTGAGGGGGGTGTACGGCAATTGAGACGGACTTGGGCGGGAAGAAAACTGTCTGATCTTGGCGAAAGATGGCTTGACAGGCTTCCGATATCTCGGCAGGGTCCTCGTTGACGCCACGCGTCCCCTGCTGCAGCCCTTTGCCGCTTGCCATGGTGTTTATTAATCTGGTTATCTTATTCTCGATTTATGGCTCGGATGATGCGGATTTCTGTTTCAATCCTTGGAAACTCCTTACAGGCGTCACCCTTGTCAGCTGTCAAGAATCCTTAGTCGATCGTTTTGGGGGGCACGGGCCAGCTGGTGGGAGGATCGGATTTAGAGGCGCACGAGGCGCCGGGACGCCATCAAGCCTACCTTGGTTGTATGATGTATATACATACACTATTCCAGCGTCGTACAGACAGGAGTGAGACTCCCACAAAAGAAACATTGCTTACCAACATGGTGCACTTTAGCTGCATAAAGGAAACTCCTTCAAGGGCAAGAATTGGTGGATTAGAGTTGTGAGATAGGGATGGCAGGGGGCGGTGATGATCCCCAGTTTGAATTGATCAATCGCTCAATTCAATGATCGGTCACAACTCAATCGACCAATTTCCGCCTTGATCTGTTTGTTTCCAAGCCAGTGCGGCATATCCATCCCTCGATAAAGTATCCGAGCTTGCCCAACAGCCCCTCTAGTTGAACTCTCAACTCTACAATCGTTCACATCAAAGCGCGAAACTCAACGGCCCTAATGGAAATAGTACCATTGGATCCGGACATATATGTACATACAGTAGCTGCTCCAGGCTTTTAGCGTCATGTTACATCCCGACCAGGGGCACGACCATCGTTCCTTGTTCCTGCAGACACAACATTAGGCCGTGATGCGTATCTGACGTGTTCCTCTTACCCCCTCTTCTCATCCTTTGGCGCCAAAAAAAAAGATTGCAAAAAGTAGAATGATTCGAGGACCTGGCTACCTGGGAATAAGCACGAGGCTGGTGTAAGTAAGCGGGACGTGTACCAGAAAAAGAACCGCTCTTGGGGCGGGGACGGGGGCCATTGTTTCAACCTTGCATATAGCTGACTTTAGCTTTGCTACCTCATTACGCACAATCTTGCATGGTTGTCTTTGTTTCGTAAGTGGCAGATAGATGGTTCGGGAATTCTATGTTCAAGTCTAAAAGTCTAAAAGTCTTTGTCCAAATGGTAAATCATGTCTTTGTAAGGGGGCTTCTGCGCTCCCCCCAAGTAAAGTATATACAAGAAAGTGAATGTAAAAATCGTCCCAGATATGGGCTGTGTCCAGCGAGTGTGAGAAAATGTCCTTAGAATGTAGAGAGAGAGCCAGGTTCAACCCTCTTGCTGATACATGAGGCATCAAGCCTGTGATGATATTTGCGAGAGTGCGAAAAGGAGTGACACTACTCCGCACTGAGCGCCCAAAAAGGGAGGGGGGGGCTGGCCTCAGTCCTGTTTTGTCCTTTTATCTTGTCTTGCCCGTGTAATCGATCCATCCATCCATCCATAAGCGCCGTCTGCTCCAGCCCAAAGTCTATAACCCGGAGTTTTCCTTGTAATAAAAGAAGGACCTCGGGTTTTGCAACGTACGAGGGGTATATTTTGGGACATGTAAAAATAGAATCGTGTAGTGTAGAAGGGGGCATCTTTTGCATCATCGTGTCATCGTCAAAGCGGTGTTCAACGCCGCAGCGTGAGTGTGTAAAACAAGCAAGGGGAGGGGTGAAAGAAGTGAAATTGAAGGGTCCTTGGAGCAGTGGCGACCAAGGTCTCTAGTTGGAGCCCTCATAGTCCTCAGAGCCCTCAGGAGCCTTGTAGGTGCTGGCGCCAGAGCCAAGGGTGGTGATGAGGTCAACCTCCTCAGTGACCTTGGTCTGGACATCGTCGGGGAGGTAGTAGGCGTTGTCGCAGGGGAACACCTCGCAGCCAGACATGGGAGTGTTGGAAGACTTGGGCCACATCTGCTTGACGTTTTCCTTGTCGTTGGGGTCGACGATGGCAGACACATCGAAGTAGGTCTTGCCCTCATGGCCGCCAAAGGTGACCTCGCCGAGCATGCCTGGCTTGTCTTGATGGCCCTTCTGGACGGCGTAGTAGTTGCCAATGTACACGTCGGGGAATTCGACGGTTACGTCCTTGCCCTTGCGAACGGTCACGGACTCGGGGCCCTCAAAGCCAGGGTCAGGGGTGAAGATGATGGTACGCTCCTTGTCGTCAAGAGTGACAAAGGTGACACTGGCAGCGGCGGCATAAGTAGCAGAGGCAACGAGGCCAATGAAAGCAGTAGCAAACTTCATTTTGACGGTGTTTATGGAGATGGGGAGTTTTTTGGATTCTCGATGGCCGTCAAGACAAGAGTAATGATTGTTGCGGCGTCTTCAAAAGGACTGAATCAGAACGTGATAGTGATCGAGAGCTAGCTCGTAATCAGGGATTGTGATAACTCGGCTTCCAAAAAGGAATGAGAAGCTTGGAGTCAAAGGAATGATGGTCCGAGGACAAGAAAGTTGCTTGGAGTAGAAAGACTGTAGTGTGCTGATCAGAAAGAAGATCAGGAGAAGGGGGGAGAGGCAGGCCCATTTTATAAACAATGTCAGAACGCAACGGAGCCCAGACGTTTGGGACCCCATCAGATAGATCAGCCATTCAGTTTCGGTAGCCTGTAGCCTGCTGAGTCGAGATCAGATTTGTCAAGGGAAACAAAACGTTGAAGCGCCTCGGTGGAGTCGACACACGCGAGCAGACCCGCATACATGCATACGTAAAGTAGGGAGGGTCTTGATAGTGTTTCGTGTTGTGAGGTGAGATGGGATGTATACATACATATGCACACATTATGTATATATGTATGTAAGCTCATCATCGGCCAGCAGAGAGTGAGTCCAACACAGTAATTGTAATCATGTATCCGTACACAGGCCTGACAAGGCTCTGTCTCCCTTCCCCGCATCAACAGCACTCGCTGCAGTGAAACCAGCCTCTTCTATTTTTGCTGCCCTCAAAGTGAACGTACTTGCTGGTTGGCTATGCTCTCTTTTATGTCACTGTACGTTATGGTTTGGTGTGGTGTGGTGTGGTGACTTGCGTGTCCCTGTGGTGGAGTTGTGGGTTCGACTTGGTCATCTCGTCCTTGACTGGTCCGTTAGATGGCTTGCTTGGTTTACCGCGGCCCGCCTCTTCCAGCTCGCTCTCCAAAGAATAGAGGCTAAATAAGCTGGTACACAGTTATTCAGCGTTTCGCATTTCATCGCTTCTTTGCTTGTATTGTCGCTGGTGAAAAAGCCACATCGTCTGAGGTGAGACAAACTGTGCCGGTTAGAGCCGCATACAAAGACTTTGAGATATCCGGCACGCAAAGAACAAAGCAAATATCCACGCCCACTTCGGACAAGCCCCCAAAACAACGCTCCCCCTGCCAATTTAGGGCAACCGGCCGGCTCACAAGAGGCGCCTGTCAGCGATTCAGCGCGTCCGACCCCTGTTCCGCGGCTACGTACCGGCAGAGTAAGCCTGTAAGAGCATGGCCAAGTAGACGACTACCGCAAGGGGCATCCACAAAACTGCTCTGTTTTTTCTTCTAGGTGCATCTTGGCTTGTTCCACTAGGCAATCTTGCGGCCTCATTGGTTCATTGTTTGCCACCTGTGCCTGGTACCTGGCAAGGCGTCCATGCGGTCGGACTTGAAAGGCTTGTTTCCAAAACTGCCCAGCGCCGAGAGGGTGTGGAGTTGGGCCTTCCAAGGCCTCCAAAGGATACAGCTCGTACCGTCCGTACCTGAGAAGCAAGCAACATCAGAGCAGACTTGTGGACTGGTTCCATGCAAGCACTTACCTAGTACACAATTGGCTTTGTTGGCATCAATCAACCACCTGAGACTCTGGCGAAAACTCTGAACAACACAACTTGGCCACTGACGCCAATGTGGCTTTCTTGTCCCGGGTCCCCTACGTACCCCGCCAACCAATTGAATCAGAGTCGGAATCAGAATCGGAATCATTGCGTCTTTTCTGACTCTGCCATTTTCAACAGACTTTTCACCATGCGGGCACTAACAAAGTTGAGGCACATTCCCACGTTGAACAATACCATGCCGTCGTTGAGCATATCCGCCACCAAGTTTGAAAGAAGAGAAGAAGAAGAAACCACAAGACAGCCATTCTTTTTCCATGTTATGACTCATTCTCTGATGCCATCCCCATTGTCAAGGCCTAGACAACCATGGGCCATGATTCAGATGATGTTGCAAATTGACCAGCACTCGGGAATTCATGAGCGATTCGGCCTGGACTGCCACGTTGCGATGCCAGATAAGCAAGCACGTGTAAGCAACGGCTCATATTCCGGCTTGTGGCCAACAAGTTTTTCCAACCGTTAGTTGTCTGTACCTGGCGATCAATTCCCCAAAATGCCACGCGTCTTCCCAGAGCTTCTCGGCGGGAACCAGGGTTCGGCTGCCGGGTAACCAATCATCAGCTGTTGATAGCTGCTCAAGAAGCTCCCACCCTTGAAATCCACGATCAAGATGCTGGGTCATTATTCATCGCCCAGGCTATCGGTTGAAGTTGGAACAGCGGCGAGGTGGGGGTTTGACCCGAGAACTTGTCAGTTTTCTAGTGTCCCAGTGCTTGCCACGCACGCAGACCCCGTCTTCTAGGCATTCGTGAGAGTGATGGCTTGTTGATGACTGCGCCTTGATTATTTCGCCGGCCGAGAAGATAGAGATAGATGTGTTACCAGGGCATAGGTACCTAGTAAGAGGTGGGCGTGATGCTCATGCCTAAGGCGTCCACACTAAGGCATGGACCTTTACAAATCTGTCTAAACGGAGTGGGAACACCTAGGAAGAAAAGAAAACCACTTTCTTGGTGGTCCAGACCGTCTAGCACAGTATGTAACTGTTATGGACGGTACATATCACCAACTGCCTTGTTGTTGACATGTTGATCACTACCGGTTCAGACAAGGGCTCTCTGCCAAAGCTGTCGTGATACTGGGTTGAACTGAGCTTCCTGTTTCCGGTCAGACACGACGATCAGCTGCAGCCTACCTCGTACCGTATGTTGATGACTTTCGCACCAGACATTCAAGATAGTAGGGCCGACCTAGTTTTCAACTAGAGGGTTCGCCAAACGTTGGCTGTCGCTAGTCATCGCCTTCGCATGGTTGCCAGTTTGCTATCGCTCTGTTTTCCCACCACTAGTTGTTGCAAGTCCCTTCATAATGGAATACCATACAAAAGTGTGCATAGTATAACTCAAGGCTGGCTGTCCAGTTAGCCTAGCGGCTCCGGTTACCAATGAATCGCCTGTGAGAGGTAGAAATTCCTAGTTGGAATATCATTCAATGAAACTTCATAGTTGAGGATTGTCACATCCGGTGGCCTCACTTCTGCGCACTCCTGGTGCGTCGAAACTTGGATGGCAAAGGCCAGAGGCGGAATCCAACAATAAGCAGTGAGTTGGCAACGCCAAGAACTTCCGACACCGGCCGGTACCCCGGCGGTCTTGACGTGAGGCCGAAAGCGCTGTTTCTAATCCGTGACGGACCAAGACGTCTCCACTTCGCGGCCAATTTCTGTCCGCACACACACCGGCCAACAACTTGTTGCTGCTGTGATGTAATAGGTCGCTGGCTTCAAGTTCTTAGAACAAGGTTTATGGCCAAGAAAATAGGACGATTGGGATGAAGAAGAAATCCCTCATCTAACGCGCGGCCGACTGAAATTTGGTGGTCATGCTGGAATGCTCAAGACTGTTGTCGAATCTAGAAGGCGACAATGAAAACTGTGCATGCTGGCTTTGAATCGAACGGATGCACCGACAGACTCTACTTGAATCAAGCTAAATCAAGATCAAATCGCCCTTTTCTTGGTGTCTCTGATAAAGGATAAGTCGGGCAATACGCCGTGGTGTGTGGACTGAGTCAAGCGAACCCAAGGGCTACCAGCGAAGCTTTCATCACGCTTGATTGGAAAGCTGCAGCGCAATCCGAAAGAAAGAAAGAAAGGCCTTGGTGTACCATATCAATACGCCAATAAGGCTGCCTGTCTTTTGTTCGGTTTCCTCCCTACGCTAGGGTTGTCCAACCCCGTTGGAGGTAGTATGCACATCCTATGGTTTCGACGAGAATACTATGTTGTGGCCTCCGGTTGGCAGTGTCACTTGACGTTCACATTGGGAATACAAGTTGATGTTTGGTAAGAGTTTCGGGAAAAGGTGAGAGAAGAGAAGAAAAGAGACAGAGTGGCTCTCTGGCTCGAGGATCAAGAGGGGAACGGCTTGCTGCGAGAGTGGACATCCGGAGAATTTCTTCATATAATCTCAGCTTTGGCGTAAATATTAAGATCCACAGGAGAGGACAATCCGGATGGTATGCTTGTAAGAATGAGGTTGATTTGTAGCGTTCTCTTGTTGAGATGTGACGACGTTTGATGTTGAGGAAAAAGGAGATGACCCGTCATTCCAAGGCGGGGTGTGATCATGACTTCCGCCTTCCTTTGGTGTTAGGTACGTGCATGAAGCTGGCACGTGACCACCTATCAGCAAGCCTCTTTCTGCAGTATCAACGTCAACC